>CAHIKZ030001761.1:135000-230000 GCA_903632075.3 Acanthosepion pharaonis | reverse complement strand
ACGGCTAAAGAATACGCTATTTTTTTTACAGAAACACACTGTGACCCCTTCCCCTCCAAACTTCAAGAACTATGTGAATCTACATTTGGTATTTTCTAAAACATAAAGGACACTTTTATTATTTTTTTCCTGTCACCTGTTAGGTTATCGCGATATCATATTAAATATTTATCTGTTATGGGACCTCTCATAGTGATTGTAGTAACCTGGCGGCGCCCATCACCTCCCGAAGAAAGATGCGGCAGACTGAGCTGGATTACACGGTACTATCAGTAAAGAACGATCCCTGACCTGGCGTATTATCAAGCATCTAACATGGAGACGCCTTTATAAGGATTAAGGACTCAAACCCTTCGATTTACCCTTATCGGGGTGGGTTAGGGTTTATTGAAGGGGGTTCAACTCAACACGTACTGTAAAGGGCGAAGTTTGAACGCGGTTCGCCATCTTCATCGGGGAAATTAACCGTTGTGTCACAAGCACAACTCATATTAGAGGAAGTATTTTTTTTTTTTTTTGAAAAAGACTCAGACAAATTCTGACAATAGACTAGAAGGAAAAAAAATAAATACAAAGCGGAAGTAAAGTAGACAAACCGGAAACAGGAAATTTTCCAATGGTAGATGAAGAAAAAAAAAATCTGTTTACGTAAGAATCTTTGCAAAATAGATAAGATTTAGTTAAATTTATTTATTCAATCATAATGCTTTGAAATGGGGGCAACTCGACTTGGTTCAAAGGTTAAGCGAGTTCGTCTCGCTAGAAAAAATTACGTCTGAGTTCGATTCTCACTAGGTGCCACATACTTTCGGCTTTGTGTTACATCTAAGCTACGCTTAAAAAATCGCCATAACGCTTTAAAATGAGGGCCTAAATATTAGTATTTTTTTTTAGTGTTCCTTTTCTCTTACAGAAATTACTAGGAAATATTTTCTTCTGTTTAGGTAAAAAGAAAAACATGAAAAAAAAAAAAAAAAAAAAAAAAGAAAGAAAGAAAACAAATTACTACTCTGAGATCAAATATTCATTAGCATAACTTGGGAACGATTGAATTTTATTTTCGTCTTCCGGCCTGAATATTCGAGAACTCTTCATGAAAAAAAAACAAACAAAAAAAAAAAAAAATGTTTTAAATTTTCGGAAGGATTCGAACCGCGTATCTTTTTCTTTAATAAGATTTTTTTTTCCTATAATAAGAATTCTTTTTTCTTGCGCATCTTTTCCTTTAATAAAGGGATCGAACCTGTGTCCTCCTCAGGGGAAACCGTCATTAGATCCGACGTGCTTTACACCCATTGGCAATTGACTCACTTCGTGGCCGCGAGGTCTAAAGTATTTCATATCTAATGACAGTTTCCCCGAGCGGCTCGGAATGAGGAATCGGAGAGCCGAGTTCGAATTCCAGACGAATCCATTCAATTCACTTACGTGCTAATACCCTTTGGAAAGGTATGCATCATCTTATTGGAGCGGTTCGGATTGAGGAATCGGAGATTCCAGTCGAATCCATTACATTCACTTATTGCTAATAATTTAACCTTGAATCTGAGCTTCTTTGAGTTACCCAGCTATGGTTAAATTCTGACGGAGAGCGCATATTTTTTCTTTAATAAGATTTCTTGAATATACAGGCCGATAGACGAAAATAAATATATATATACTGTTTAATAAATAAACGGGGCGTCTACTGAAATATGGGTATCCACTAAAAATAACGTTTAAAGTTATAGTCTGTACGTCAGGAAGAATTCTGTGATAAAAAAATTTAAAAAAAATTTGCAGTAATAGAATTTCTTAGACTCAGACAAATTTTCTTAATGATTTTACGTGTTATGTCCTTGTTTACCCTTTCGGCTCGCATGAGCCCTCTTTGAACTGGCACTTAACCCTGATTCTCTGACCGTCTAAGAATAGTCAATGGACTGTTTCCCCTAAAATGTCAAGTAGTTCTTGCCATGAGAATAGGAAAACTAACCTTAAGTGTCATTTTCCTTCCTTTTCAACTCTCGCTTTTTCCTTCCTTAGATTGTCTTGGCATCAGGGTCTTTGAAACCGTCAGGTTTTTGTTTGTGCATATTGTGAAAACACATTTTTACTAAGATTGGTTAAATCTAGTTCATGGACATATGAAGTCGGAAGATTGTATCGCGTAAGTCTCCTAAATTTAAATATAAGAATTTATATAAGGGACTATCTTTTTTTTAAACACAGATCTTCGTTACCAAACTGTATGAAAAGTGGTTTAATATAATATTCCTACGTCAATCTGATTTTTTTTTAGTTGTACAAGATGTAATAGAAAATCTTTCCACATGCAGTTTGTTTTTCTCGTTCCCAGGGAATATTGGGCTCTTGGGAACAAAAGCCGACCAAGCGTAGCTGAGATCGTATTCACTCGGGTGTGCAGTATAAGTTTTAGTTGAAATTTGAATTAACAAGCACATGTATATAGACATTTAGGATATTACGATCCGGTTTGAATTGAGTTTCCTTCTAGACTGGTTGCCACCCAAGGCCAGTCTGACTTGCTATTTTACCCATAGCTGGGGGAAGAATTTCCCAAGGATATTATCACGTAAGGTGAATGTAATCAACACGACTGGAATTCGAATTCGGTTATCGGATTTCCCAATCTTAAAGAAATCAAACTCTATCTCAAAATATAACTTTAAAAAATACTACAACATAAAACACGCATATCTCCGCCTCTAGAAATTATGTCCGCACAAAAATGCATATGCACAAAAGCTGAGTATCATCTACCATGTATTCCAATGCGAAAGCAGAATAACATCTTTTTATTATTTCAAACTTCCAAGAAAATTAGATTTTGAAATTAAATGACCCATAAGGTGTTGATGTACCGTTAAACAAATAAATCAATCACGGCTCGGTCTGCCGAAACGAAGCAGGCGGCTCCACATTGTCATTGTTGCGCAAAAACCCCAATGGGACGAATCACCACATCCATCATAGTAACGTCTAGTACACAGTACCTGACCGCCCGCCGACCGGATCTGCCAAGATAAGGTCACAAGTCACATGCAAAGACTTGTTCACCAGCCAAGAAACACAAGAAAATGCCGAGAAAAGACCAAACCTCTTCGATAGTCTACCTTCATCGCTACGAGCATTGAACCGTGTCTCTATATACAGCAATAATCCACCCTGCGCGACTCCGACCTCAGGCCCGTCCTGGGTATGACGTTAAACTACATCCGTGTCCTGGGTAAGACGTCCAACAGCAAGGCCTCTGATCAGGAGGTTTTGAGGAACGTAGAACCACCTCTTAATTGCTGGTGTTCCCAGGTCCACCCTGATCCAGGGTGGTTGCACCTGTTAGGGTCCCAGCTATGGGTAAATAGTTAACCCCCAAACTGGGGTCAAAACACTATGAAAGTGAAAAAATAGGTTTTAATACCAGAAATCTTACTTATTATAAAACACAGATTGTGTGTGTGTGTCTGTACGTTTATATATTGGATCGGATTTCCTACATTTTTCAACCGAATTCAACAAAACTTCACAGGACTACGTAAAATTACCTTGCGGTGGTTCTGACAGTGCCAAAAAATTGGAAAAACACAATTGTTTTTGCACGAATTCAATTCGAAAACACGATAAAACACGATTCTGTCGCCAGAATGAAAGGGGGACAACTCATATCGAGTTATACTTATTATAAAACCCAGTTTGTGTGTGTGTGTGTTTGTGTTCGTTTATATATGGGATCGGATTTCCTACATTTTTCAACCGATTTCAACAAAACTTCACTTTTTTTTGGCAGGTAGTGTTTTTTATTGTCTTGCACACTTTTTTCTTTATTTTTACATTCAGAATGCTTTAAAAATTTCATTTACAAGACAATTGTTTATAATAAAACTCTATTCAATCGATAGACTCATACCGATTGAAAACAATGTTTTTGTTTGAGTTTGGGTTTGACCAATTTGTTAAAAAAACAAAAAAAAAACAAAAACAAAAAAAAAACTAATTAAGACATGCGTGTCCGTCAACCTTAAACAATAATCTTTGTCAGTTTTATTTTTCAGTCTTTATGATGGTCGATACTTGATCTATCACTTACTGTTACATCACCGGGCAACGCCGGGCTCTACTGCTAGTACTCTATAAAAAAGTTATTGCCAGCAATAAGTTTTCGAATAAACAAATTAAAATCTATATATACATTATTATCTCTCCACATCGGTTTGCCCACCGTGTGGAAAGGATCAACATTCTTAAGGGCCGAAATTTTGAATAGGCACGGAGCTCAAAGAAAAGATTTAAACATTCTGGAGCACTTGATGTGTACTTGTGTACTAGCAATACAATATTACCAATAATGCATTTTTGGAAAAAAATAATATTACCAGCTATACATTTCTGAAGAAAACATATTATCAGAAATAGATTTTTGAAGGAAAAATTGTTACCAGCAATACTTTTGAAAAAAAATTATACTATCAATAGAAATCTTGTCGGCATTAAATAACGCATTGAGGTTGATATGCCGTAAAACAAAATAAACCAAACCAATCTAAACCAAAGAATACATATTCTATTCATACGAATCTATCCTTGGTAAAGTTGTCGGCATTAAATAACCCATAGAGGTTGATATGCCGTTTTGGCAAAATAAACCAAACCAAAACTAAACCAAAGAATACATATTCTATTCATACGAATCTATCCTAAAAATGTTGTCGGCATTAAATAACCCATTGAGGCTGATATGCCGTAAAACAAAATAAACCAAACCAATCTAAACCAAAGAATAATAATTCTATTCATACGAATCTATCCTAAACATGTTTCGGCATTAAATAACCCATTGAGGCTGATATGCCGTAAAACAAAATAAACCAAAAATCTAAACTACATATTCTATTCATAAATGTATCCTAAAAATGTTGTCGGCATTAAATAACCCATTGAGGCATATGCCGTAAAAAAAAATAAACCAAACCAATCTAAACCAAAGAATATTTCTTCATGAATCTATCCTAAAAAAATGTTGTCGGCATTAAATAACCCATTGAGGCTGATATGCCGTAAAACAAAAATAAAATTAACCAATCTAAACCAAAGAATACATATTCTATTCATATTATGAATCTATCCTAAAAATGTTGTCGGCATTAAATAACCCATTGAGGCTGATATGCCGTAAAACAAAATAAACCAAACCAATTTAAACCAAAGAATACATTATTCTATTCATATAATCTATTAAAATTTCTATTAAATAACCCATTGAGGTCTTGATATGTCGTAAAACAAAATAAACCAAACCAATCTAAACCAAAATGCATATTCTATTCATATAAATCTATCCTAAAAATGTTGTTTGCATTAAATAACCCATTGAGACTGATATGCTATAAAACAAAACAAACCAAACCAAACTAAATAAATGACCTTAAAATATATTTATACATTATTTAATAAGAATGTCATTATCAGTCAATTTGAGTTGATCTTCCTGATTAAGCTTGGTCGGAGAAAGTTCAGTTCCATTGACCTTTGGCCAATTTCAGTCTTTAAAAAGATAAAAAAATAAACGCTTAAAAGCAACGTTAATTTTGAAGCCTATACTTTGACCCTCCCGGTACAATATAGCTTTAGTTTTCTCATCTTCTCCGTGTCTATTATGGCCAGTGGAGGCGACATATTGATGGCGTTATTAGCCTCCTCTATCATGCCCCAAATCTGCCGGGGCCCCGAACCTGTTCGAACCATGCTTGGCGTTGGGGAAGTTTGTAGGTATCTCGATGACTTTATCATATTTGTTTCTTTTATGTTGTAAAAATTCATTCCTATATATATATATATATATATATATATATATATATGAATAAACAATAAAGACCTTATCCTAAATCCAAAAATTTGTTATTTAAAAAATGTTATGTCTGTAAGAGTTTACATATAGATTGATATTGACGAATTTGAGCCCAAATGAAATGTGATAAAAAAATCAAAGCAAAATTAAAATGAAAATTTACTATGCAAAAAATTTGGAATGGATGTCAATGCTTCCTCTAATATTAATAAAATTCATCTAATATTACTACTAATTATTACTACTAATATTACTAAATATTATAATGTAATAAAAATTGTATTGAAATTAACATGAAAGAAATACTAGGCAAAAACGAATAATGGATGTCAATGCTTCATCTAATATTAATAAAATTCATCTAATATTACTACTAATATTACTACTAATATTACTAATGTAATAAAAAGCATCTGAAATTAAAATGAAAGAAATACTATGCAAAAACGAATAATGGATGTCAATGCTTCATCTAATATTAATAAAATTCATCTAATATTACTACTAATATTACTAATGTAATAAAAAGCATCTGAAATTAAAATGAAAGAAATATTAGTAAATTTCTTTTAGTATTATTCATTATTATTACTTTATTTTTTGATTTTATTTAATTTTCCCCCTGCTGAAAAGCTTTCTCCGCCTGTTTAGAGGTGTAGAGGCGCAATCGACGAAGGGCAGAGTCTCGTCTGGGGTGGTAGATAGCTACCCGATCCCGTTTTTTTAAATTTTTGTCCGAATATGGCTCGCTTTTATTAACAAATTAAAAAATGGCCTTTGTATGCCACATCCTGCCTCGCTTTTAAATAAAAATAACAAATGTTTCGGCAGTTAGTTGGATATTCGTTTTTAAATGCTGGTCAATCTCTCTGCCACCTTCAATATCAAATCCCCAATTTTTTCAGATGTCGAAGGGTAGGGTCTCGTCTCCTAAAAAACAGCTACCCTTCCCCGTTTTTAAATTAATTTTTGAACAGCTGACGGGTCCGAATATCCCACATTAATTCGGCCTTGTGCCACATCTGTCCGCTTGAATTACTAACTGCCACTCGATTTCCTGTCTTTCAGTAGTGTATTCTCTTTTACAATAAACCTCACAGACGTGCCGTCGCCTCCCTCTGTTTTTTTAACAAATACTTTCATGGTAACTGCTCCGAGGAGCTGCTTTCGCTGCTTCTCAAACTTCATGAATTTAAGCGTTCTATTAGGCTGGCATCTCGTCACACCATTTCACTGTCGAAACTGTTAAATGTAGCCGTCTCTTCTACTCCAATAGGTTCATGTCTCGCATATCTCGCCCGTGGAACACCCTCTCCTCTTCCTGTTTCCCTGATAGCTATAATCTCCAACTATTCAAATGTAATGTCAATCATCGTCTCCAGATGCCTTGATCTATCCCCTATCCTTCTCTTCATCCTTTCCTCTATCACTTCTCTTTGCTCTCAATCCAACTCTCTGTAACCCCTGGCGAGCTAGTGGCTTCCCGCCTTGCTTGGGTTTTTCTTTATAAAAAAAAAAAAATTTCTCTTCTTATGTCTACGCAATTCCTTCAATCAAAGTACCACCTTTCTCTGTTTGTGACCTCTTTAAGGATACAACAAATATATATAGGCATAAAAATAAATATCTGTTGAAATACATTTATCCAGATTCATTTTTAATGTAAATTATGACCTTTCTTTTTTCAGTTTATATATATATATATATATATATATATATATATATAATAATATTTTTTTGTTTAAAAATAATTTTCCTTCGCTACATAAGAGTTCTCATGTTTCAAAAAACGAGAGCCAAAACCATCCAAATAATTATTAAAATTAAGTTGAATTGAGGTGTTTAGTCCAGTTTCATCTTCAAGCGAAATTTTAGGAATAAGCTATCTCTCATTTACGTGTGTTTTTTTAGGCATGGTCCGTTATAAAATTCGTTATTGTGGGAGTGGCTAGACTATTTTTCTTCGTTAAGTGGTCAGAGAGTTAATTTTATCAATAGATTCATCTTCTGATCTATTTTGCTAATATTGGGTATATATCTATTTCAAGGCTAATGTTGGCGGTCATCCTTTATTGTTGTTCTACTTCTGTATGGAGCATTTGAATACTTCTTAAAAAAATAAAAACAAAAATACTAAGGAACTCCGGATTATGCATTGTTTCGTGTTCTTTTCTATTTTCTGCATACCTAAAACTTTATACATTTTATATATATATATATATATATATATATATATATATATTTTTTTCCTCAAATATATAATAAAAATATATTTGATATATTTAATCCCACAAATATATATATTAAATATTTTATTAAAATTTCATAATTACTTGTAAAATTTTTAATAAAATTCATATTGTATTGAAATGAAATTTCATATTAATCATTTAAAAATTTTAAATTGAAATTTATATTATTTTAAAACCAATACAATAAAATATAAAATAATTGCATTAACCTCAAATTTAAATGTATTTTTATTTTAATATATATTTAAATTTCAAATTAATGTTCAAATATAAATATGAAATTAGTCTATACATGTATCATTTAATATATATATAAAATATATATATATAATATTATATTAATATAAATATATAAATATATGTATATGTGAATATATATATATATATATCTTCATATATATTAATATATATTTCTTATATTTAATTTATTATAATTTAATATTGAATTTTAATAGTTTTAAAAATTAAATATTCTAAAATCTATATCTATTATTTACAAATACACACCTATATACCAAGTCATTTTTTTTTTGATTCTTTTTTGTATTAAATTTATAGTAAAAAATGGTATATATATATATATATATATTTTTATTATATATATATATTTAAAAATATGATTCAATTGAATCAAAATATATATTTGAAAATGTTTTAAATAAGATTAAATTCAGGTTGTATTTTATATTTATATTTTTTAAATATTAACCATAATGAAGATTGATGTATTCCTTTTTATTTAAAATATGATTTGAAAGAAAAAAAAAATAATTTTTTTCATCAATATATATAATAATCTGGAAAATTTGATAAATACAAAGATTTTTTTAATGTATATTTTTATTTGTATGTGTGTCATGTTATTGAAATTATATCTAAAATGTTAAATAAATAATCTAAAAATTTGTTTGTAGTATTTTCTAACTTTTTTAAAAAATATTTATAAATAAATAAAAAAATTATTTATTTATAATGGATTCTCGATTAATTAAAATATTGAGAAATTTTTGTGTAAATTAAAATTAAAAATGTCATATTTTTTATTCCGAATGAATTAATTCAATTTTTATGGTATTATTAATTCTATTTCTGAATATTTCATAAAAAACTGTCATCTATTTTTAATTTTTTTTAAAAAATATTCGAAAAGAAATGATAAATTATTATGATCCCGTTTTTACATTCAAATCTTGAATAATTTTTGTAATAAAGAATTTTAAGTTTCGACCTTAATGAAGAACATTAAAATTATATATTATATATATAAATTGATGGTTAAGTAAATCCATATATATATATATATGTTTTGTGATATATAAATATATTGAAAATTTTTTAAATAAAATATTAAAATTTCTGTATTAAATCACTTTATTTTAAATTAAAAAAAAAAACAATTCTTAAATATTGTAAATAAATCTATATTAAATTTAAATATGTATTTTGTTATTATTTTTATAAATAATCTCGACCATAAAAAAAACATTTGAAATATTCATATAAATTTTTGATAATTTTATTCAGAAGAATTTAATGTTATATGAAATTTTGAATAATATATCCCAATATTATATATATATAATATAAATATATATATATTAAAAAAAACAGCATTAAATTAAAATGAATTTAAAAAATCTATTTCAAAAAAATATGTGTTTTTGAAAGTATATAGATTATTTGTGAAAATATATATGAAAAAAAAATGAAAAATCATTATATATATATAGGTATATAAATGTGTGTGTGTGTGAAAATTCGATATAGAAAATTGGATTCTAAAAGAATTGTTTTATTTTTACAAAAAAGTGTTCGTACAAAAAGTTCTGATAAAATTTAAAGTTTATTTATATAATATTTTTATATTATATTTTAAAATATAGTTCAAATTTCAAAATTGAAAGATCAGATTTTTAAATGTAATTAAATTCAAAAAATAAATAAAAATATAAATATTTATTTAAAAATTGATTTAAAAATTATATATTTGTTATTAAAAATAAGGTTCAACACGTTTTCTTACCTTTTTTTCAAATGGGAAAGAGACCAATAATATATAAATATAAATAAATATAATTAAATATATTATTATGATTTTTATCTAAATAATAATGTAATATAAAAATAAATTATAATATAAAGTTTTCTAAAGGGGAAATAAAATTTAATCCATATATATTAAAATGTGTGTCGTGTGATCCATATTTTTCAAAAAATTTAGGTAAATTTCGAATAATCTAAAAGTTCTGGATTAAATTTTTGTTAAATTTTAAAAAATAGTGCTCGATATAAAAGTATATGAACATAAAATATAATTATTTATTTAAAATATGATTCCAACTCGCGTTGATTTAAAATATAAAATTCAGAAAATTTTTCTTAATTAAAAATAATATATATGAAAATATATAAAAATAGGAAAGAACTAATAATCCATATATATATATAGGTATATTGTGTGTGTCAATATTAAATTATATTATTCAAAATGTTAAATAAAATAATCTAAAGTTCTGTAGTATGAAAACACGATTATTTTTAAAAATAATAGTTGATTTGTTAAAATTTTAAATATAATTATTTATTTAAAAATATGATTCCAACTCGCGTATTTAAAAAAAAAAGGTTCAAGTATCGACCTTAATTAATTCTGAATATATGTTTCATATAAAAAATGGAAATAACAAAATATATATATATATATATATATATTTATAGTATATATATAAATTATATATAAATTTAAAATAATACTAAATAATCTAAAGTTCTATAGTATTTTTTATTATTATTTTAAAAATTCATGTCATACAAAAAAAATAAATATTTTTTTTATTTAAAATATTCAAATATATAAAAATTTAAGTATTTTTTATTAATTAATTTCCCAATATTGTAAAATATGAATTTTATAACAATATAAAATCTATATATCTATAATATGTATATATATATAAAATTAAAATATAAAAATTTTTATTTATAAAATTTTTCCTTTATTTTTCATTTTTTCAATTTTTTAGTGCTCGATACAAAAGTAGAGCATAAATATAATTATTTATTTAAAAATATGATTCCAACTCGCGTATTTAAAAATAAAGGTTCAGAGTGCCTTCAAACCTTAATTAAAGCCAATATTTATAAAATCATATATAATATACAAATAATATATAAATTTTACTAATAATCCATATATATATATATATATATATGTGTGTGTGTGTGTGTGTGAAATTATATAGAAAATGTTATCGTAAATAATCTAAAGTTCTGTAGTATTTTTTTTTAATATTTTTAAAAAAAGTGCTCGATACAAAAGTAGAGCATAAATATAATTATTTATTTAAAAATATGATTCCAACTATATATTTAAAAATAAAGGTTATATATATAACAGGAAGAGGTTATAGTAGTTCCAACGAGATATAAAATGTGTATATTAAAAAGAAGATAGAAACCGCAAATGTTTTTGGTTGTAATGTGGATTTAAAAAAAAATATTATGCTTTATTTTTCCATAATTTTGCTACACAGGTTTCAATGGTCTCGCGACCGTCATCAAATCAAAGGGTGGATCCATTCCACATATTATTAAAAAAAAATTAATTTTTTTTTTCTTTCATGTTTTTCGATGTTGAATATTCTCGATATGAGACATTCTCTTTTTTTTTTCTGTGTGTGTTAGTGACCCAAATGTTTTTCTTGAACTGGCACTGAAACGTTCCGCGTGAAAGGTTATAAAACAATTAAGATTTGTCCGAGAAATGACGGAGTAGTCATCGGCATTCTTATCTTTTAAGGACCCCCAGTGTGTTCTTAGATCTATTTCTATTTTCGTGTGTTTTTGTCAGCATGCGTAAATATATATATATATACTACATACATTTAAACTGTCTCCCAACGAGGAATCAGTGAACACATCTATACACACACACACACACAAATAATATATTTTTTATATTTATATATATCTTCGCATATGTGAAACTGACTATATATATATTTCATATATATTATATATATATATATATATATATATATATATATATATATATATATATATATATATATATATACATGAATTATTCACACAAAACTAATGCAAAGGTTAATGATTTAAATGGCGAGACATCCATCATCGCAAACAATTCAAATAGTATACAAAAACCTCCAGATCCGTTATGAATGAATTGATCCTTGTTCATATAAATTTCTGCCGTATTAGTTGTTATTTTTACTACAAGCTTTCGTCTGTTCCTACAGACATCTTCAGGTATAGAATACCAATAACTGTTTATATATATATATATATATATATATATATATATATATATATATATATATATATATATATATATATATATTCTAGTCGAAAATGATTATTCTATTTTAGGTAAAAATAGCAGGACAGACTGGGTTTGATATAGCCTTGGATGGCAACTGGTCTAGGAGAAGGACAACTCTGAATTCAAAACCTGCGGAGGGTCGTTTGGGAACCTTGTGGCATTCGGTGCACCAGGTCTCTGTATTCGTCCCTTCAAAAAGTGGGGATGGTCCTGACACGAAACCTTCACCACTATAATCAAATCTCATGTGCCGGTGTCGGGCTGTCGGTTTCTTTGGAACTGATCTGCTTGACCCTCATACGTCGAATTTCGACGGGAGAGTCGACTATATATATATATATATATATATATAGTACGCACAGGATATATGTGGCGGACTTGCTTCGGGAATGACTAGCCTACTTACCGATTCCCTGTCTTGTAGTAGAGTATTCTCTTTTATAATAAACCTCTCTTTCTTTCATCTACGTCCGTGTTGCTGTTCCTTTCACTCGAGTACCACCTTTGTCCGTTTGTAACCTTCTTTAAGGATACGACAAATACGTCCGCGTACATTTTTATTTCGGGCAGAAATTTTAGGCTAGTATAAGACAATGGACGAAATACCGGAACCTCTTGAAAACAGGGGAAAAAATTGAATTGTGTAGAATCTCAAAAAAAAAAAAAAAAAAAAAAAAAAAAAAAAGTTGATACACCTACCTTCAAAACCCTCTGCTTTCTTTGAAATATTAAAATATGCTTTAGTTGGTATTAACCTTCTACACTTTATTTTTTCTCCTCAGCATTTTCCTCAAATTAATATATTTATAACCGTTACATGCATATGAACTATACTCATCGCAAAAATAGAAGCAGCAAAGACACTTAAGAAGATAGGACAATAAAAGAACAGGGATTAAGAAGACAGAAGATAACGATTGACATTTCATTTACATTTTTGCAGATCAAAGTTGAGTGGAAAACAAGAAACCTGAATCAAGAAGTGCGACAAAGATGAGGACAGTAATCCGAATAATGTAAATAATGTTAATGTCCACCGTTAACAAAAAAATGGGACAGTGGTTATTAA
The DNA here is from genome assembly GCA_903632075.3 of Acanthosepion pharaonis. Taxonomy (NCBI): domain Eukaryota; kingdom Metazoa; phylum Mollusca; class Cephalopoda; order Sepiida; family Sepiidae; genus Acanthosepion; species Acanthosepion pharaonis. The sequence continues at coordinate 216,489 of CAHIKZ030001761.1, read as the reverse complement.
TTTGGTTATAAGGGAAAGTTTCCATAATTAATATTGGATTTTATAGTTGGAATTAATGATTTAATAAAATTTGTATACATTTTCTCTGTGTGCGTCTTTCTATCGGACATATTTTAACCAGACAGAAGGTTAGAGCGGGAAAAAGCGCTGCATTGCACTAATCCATAATTCTTGTTGACCAAATATCTCCCAATAAAATGGATGAATAATGAGAATTTGTTTCCAAGATGATATCGCCGTAACGTCGGCCATCTTACCTCCACAAGCCCCTCCTTCCTCGGCTACTTCCGCTTTCTCCTCCCATTCCTTTATGAGACGCCCGACTGTCGGAAGAAATGGCCGTAGTTAAGCCTTCAGTCACTGATGAAACGGACTGATTACCGAATATAATACACAGACGCCAGCCTGAATTTATAATTTAGCCGAGAGCGCATGCGTGTGAGTGCCTACACTTTTTAAAAATATGCCGGATGTCAAATTTAGAAAATATTTGTGTGCGTTTGAGATGTGCTTATGTGTCGGTTTCGCCATTGATCGCACGCCAAGATGATAGCAACGACTTTATCGACATGTTAATATATTGCGTTAATCAAAATCACCAGTTTAGTGTATAAAAACCCAAAAAGCAAATAAAAAATAAATGGAATCGACAGCTTTTTATTAGCAATATTAACTTTATTAGATAATACAGCTTTCTTCCACTTTTTTTTCTCCCGGCAACTTCACGACTCCATTCTTCCAATGTCCTTCCTAGCAAGAACCGTCCAAGGCGCCATTTGCATATCTCCAAGGAATTGAATGTTTTTTTTTGTTCATAAATAAGTAGTAATGTTAATATTAGCCATTTCCCTATAAGGAAACATTTGACATTCATTAGTCGAGCAGACAGTACTCCTTTCGGTTGAAATTTATAAAAACTTTCTCTTAAAAAAGAAAATCAGATTTTGATCAAAATTTATTTATATATATATATATATATATATATATATATATATATATATATATATATATATTCTCCATGTGAAATGAGATTGGATTTTATTCTTATATATATATATATATATATATATATATATATATATATATATATAAAAAACAAAATATAGAAGTTTGACACTTAGAGGCGACAGTCTGTTTCATGTTATATTTGATCGTCAGGCCGCCTGACGATTTTTACACACGCTCTATCTCTGATATTGAGCACTTTATCCCATAAATATAGCACACCTTAAGACTATATTTCTTCATATATATATATATATATATATATATATATATTCCCCATGTGGGGTGATTTTGGATTATATTGTTTATATATATATATATATTAATACACAATAAAATCCCAAATCACCCCACATTAGGAATAAGCTTTTTTCGGCAGACGAAAATATAATTCGTCTGTTTTTATCAACCCCTGTATAGACTGAGTTCGTGTCAGAAATAGAAATTTAACTGTGAAAGCTCCCGAAAAAAAAAAAACAGAATTTATTTCAATGTTTCAGTCAGACGAAAGGCATGAGCCAGGGGTCAGTGGAGGGTGGAAAGTGTATGTCGTAACAGGAAGAAGTTTTGTAAAATTAAACCCAGATATTAACCTTATAACATTAAATTGGGGTAATATGAAGAATAAAATATTAACTTAAAACTAAGAGAGGAACAAAAGGAGGTTTAGAATTAACATTGAAATGGAAAAATTCTGTATTATTTTTTCGACCGGTTTTTTTTTTTTTAATTTATGATGAACTCTTCCATCTAACTATATTTTTTACAAGACGGGAGAGTCCATCATACATAAAATAGGTAGTTAATTTTCAATCATCCAGGATATTGAAGGCAAGTGGGCGAGAGGGAAACAGTTAATAACCTGCCCAACAAGCTTGTTTAAATGGTTGCCAGAATACGGTTTAGGATAGACAGCAAAAAAACAAATCTTACCTGAAGCTACAAAAGATAGGAAGTCGTGGAGAGCCGTGATCGTTCACGTCCTGAAGGGACACGGCACATAAAAGAAGAAATACGAGCTTATTCAAATGGTTGGCTGAACAGGGATTAGGAAAGAGAGCACAAAGACAATCTTTACTAACCACAGGAAATCGTGGAGAGCCATGATCGTTCACGACCTGAAGGGACACTTCACATAAGTAGTACAAGCTTGTGGAAAATGGTTGACAGAACAGTGATTAGGAGAGACAACAAAAAGAGAAAGTTTAATAAGAGTTACAAAGTACAGGAAATTGTGGAGAGCCTTGATCGCCCACGTCCTGAAGGGACATTACACATAAGTGGAGAGCCATGACCACCAGAAAATGAAAGGACACAGGACATAGAAGAAGACAAAACGAACTTAAGTAAAAGTGATGGTGGAATATGTTTTAGGAGCGATAACATAATGACAGAATTTATTAAGAGCTTTCTAAAGACTGGAAATTGTGGAGAGCCATGACCACCAGAATTCTGAAAGGACACAGGACATAGAAAGAAGACAAAACGAACTTAAGTAAAAGTGATGGTGGAATATGTTTTAGGAGCGATAACATAATGACAGAATTTATTAAGAGCTTTCTAAAGACTGGAAATTGTGGAGAGCCATGACCACCAGAATTCTGAAAGGACACAGGACATAGAAGAAGACAAAACGAACTTAAGTAAAAAACGTGATGGTGGAATATGTTTTAGGAAAGATAACATAATGACAGAATTTATTAAGAGCTTTCTAAAGACTGGAAATTGTGGAGAGCCATGACCACCAGAATTCTGAAAGGACACAGGACATAGAAGAAGAAAAACGAACTTAAGTAAAAGTGATGGTGGAATATGTTTTAGGAAATAATGATAACAAAATGACAGAATTTATTAAGAGCTTTCTAAAGACTGAAATTGTGGAGAGCCATGACCACCAGAATTCCTGAAAGGACACAGGACATAGAAAAGACAAAACAAAACTTAAGTTAAAAGTGATGGTGGAATATGTTTTAGACTAACATAATGACAGAATTTATTAAGAGCTTTCTAAAGACTGGAAATTGTGGAGATTACCAAAGAATTCTGAAAGGACACAGGACATAGAAGAAGACAAAACGAACTTAAGTAAAAGTGATGGTGGAATATGTTTTAGGAGCGATAACATAATGACAGAATTTATTAAGAGCTTTCTAAAGACTGGAAATTGTGGAGAGCCATGACCACCAGAATTCCTGAAAGGACACAGGACATAGAAGAAGACAAAACGAACTTAAGTAAAAAAGTGATGGTGGAATATGTTTTAGGAGCGATAACATAATGACAAATTTATTAAGAGCTTTCTAAAGACTGGAAATTGTGGAGAGCCATGACCACCAGAATTCTGAAAGGACACAGGACATAGAAGAAGACAAAAATGAACTTAAGTAAAAATGTGATGGTGGAATATGTTTTAGGAGCGATAACATAATGACAGAATTTATTAAGAGCTTTCTAAAGACTGGAAATTGTGGAGAGCCATGACCACCAGAATTCTGAAAGGACACAGGACATAGAAGAAGACAAAACGAACTTAAGTAAAAGTGATGGTGGAATATGTTTTAGGAGCGATAACATAATGACAGAATTTATTAAGAGCTTTCTAAAGACTGGAAATTGTGGAGAGCCATGACCACCAGAATTCAAAAGACACAGGACATAGAAGACATAAAAAGAAGACAAAACGAACTTAAAAAAAATGACTGGCAGAACATGTTTTAGGAAATAACATAAAAAGACAAATTTACTAAGAGCTTTTTAAAGACATAATGAAATTGTGGAGAGCCATGACCACCAGAATTCTGAAAGGACACAAAACACATAGAAGAAAAACGAAACGAACTTAAATAAAAGTGATGGTGGAATAAGACCACAAGGAAATTTTTAGGAGCGATAACATAATGACAGAATTTATTAAGAAAAGACTGGAAATTGTGGAGAGCCATGACCACCAGAATAGGAAATGATAACAAAATGACACAAATTTATTAAGAGCTTTCTAAAGACTGGAAATTGTGGAGAGCCATGACCACCAGAATTCTGAAAGGACACAGGACATAGAAGAAGAAAAACGAACTTAAGTAAAAGTGATGGTGGAATATGTTTTAAAAATAACATAATGACAGAATTTATTAAGAGACTAAAGACTGGAAATTGTGGAGAGCCATGACCACCAGAATTCTGAAAGGACACAGGACATAGAAGAAGAAAAACGAACTTAAGTAAAAAGTGATGGTGGAATATGTTTTAGGAGCGATAACATAATGACAGAATTTATTAAGAGCTTTCTAAAGACTGGAAATTGTGGAGAGCCATGACCACCAGAATTCTGAAAGGACACAGGACATAGAAGAAAAAAGAACGAACTTAAGTAAAAGTGATTGTGGAATATGTTTTAGGAGCGATAACATAATGACAAAATTTATTAAGAGCTTTCTAAAGACTGGAAATTGTGGAGAGCCATGACCACCAGAATTCTGAAAGGACACAGGACATAGAAGAAGACAAAACGAACAAGTAAAAGTGATGGTGGAATATGTTTTAGGAGCGATAACATAATGACAAAAATTTATTAAGAGCTTTCTAAAGACTGGAAATTGTGGAAAACCACCAGAATTCTGAAAGGACACAGGAATAAAGAAGACAAAACGAACTTAAGTAAAAGTTTGGTGGAATATGTTTTAGGAGCGATAACAAATGACAGAATTTATTAAGAGCTTTCTAAAGACTGGAAATTGTGGAGAGCCATGACCACCAGAATTCTGAAAGGACACAGGACATAGAAGAAGACAAAACGAACTTAAGTAAAAGTGATGGTGGAATATGTTTTTAGGAGCGATAACATAATGACAGAATTTATTAAGAGCTTTCTAAAGACTGGAAATTGTGGAGCCATGACCACCAGAGCCATGACCTTAAGTAAAAGTGATGGTGGAATATGTTTTAGAGCGATATTGACCTGGAAATTGTGAAAGGACACAGGACATAGAAGAAGACAAAACGAACTTAAGTAAAAAAGTGATGGTGGAATATGTTTTAGGAGCGATAACATAATGACAGAATTTATTAAGAGCTTTCTAAAGACTGGAAATTGTGGAGAATGACCAGAGAATTCTGAAAGGACACAGGACATAGAAGAAGACAAAACGAACTTTAAGTAAAAGGGTGGAATATGTTTTAGGAATAACATAATGACAGAATTTATTAAAGAGCTTTCTAAAGACTGGAAATTGTGGAGAGCCATGACCACCAGAATTCTGAAAGGACACAGGACATAGAAGAAGACAAAACGAACTTAAGTAAAAGTGATGGTGGAATATGTTTTAGGAAAGATAACATAATGACAGAATTTATTAAGAGCTTTCTAAAGACTGGAAATTGTGGAGAGCCATGACCACCAGAATTCCTGAAAGGACACAGGACATAGAAGAAGACAAAACGAACTTAAGTAAAAGTGATGGTGGAATATGTTTTAGGAAAATAACATAATGACAGAATTTATTAAGAGCTTTCAAAGACTGGAAATTGTGGAGAGCCATGACCACCAGAATTCTGAAAGGACACAGGACATAGAAGAAGACAAAACAACTTATAAAAGTGATGGTGGAATATGTTTTAGGAGCGATAACATAATGACAGAATTTATTAAGAGCTTTCTAAAGACTGGAAATTGTGGAGAGCCATGACCAACAGAATTCTGAAAGGACACAGGACATAGAAAGACAAAACGAACTTAAGTAAAAGTGAATATGGAATATGTTTTTAGGAGCGATAACATAATGACAGAATTTATTAAGAGCTTTCTAAAGACTGAAATTGTGGAGAGCCATGACCACCAGAATTCTGAAAGGACACAGGACATAGAAGAAGACATAACGAAGAAAAGAAAAAATATGTTTTAGAACTTAAGTAAAAGGATGACTGTGGAATATGAATTAAAGGACACAGGAAACATAATAAAAAGAAAATATTAAGAAACATAATGAAGACTGGAATTTATTAGAGCTTATAAAGACTGAAAATATTGTGGAGAGCCATGACCACCAGAATTCTGAAAGGACACAGGACATAAAGAAGACAAAACAAAACGAACTTAAGTAAAAGTGATGGTGGAATATGTTTTAGGAGCGATAAAATAATGACAGAATTTATTAAGAGCTTTCTAAAGACTGGAAATTGTGGAGAGCCATGACCACCAGAATTCCTGAAAGGACACAGGACATAGAAGAAGACAAAACGAAACTTAAGTAAAAGTGATGGTGGAATATGTTTTAGGAAAGATAAAATAATAGAAGAAGACAAATTTATTAATATGAGAAAGACTGGAAATTGTGGAGAGCCATGACCACCAGAATTCTGAAAGGACACAGGACATAGAAGAAGACAAAACGAACTTAAGTAAAAGTGATGGTGGAATATGTTTTAGGAGCGATAACATAATGACAGAATTTATTAAGAGCTTTCTAAAGACTGGAAATTGTGGAGAGCCATGACCACCAGAATCTGAAAGGACACAGGACATAGAAGAAGACAAAACGAACTTAAGTAAAAATGATGGTGGAATATGTTTTAGGAGCGATAACATAATGACAGAATTTATTAAGAGCTTTCTAAAGACTGAAAATTGTGGAGAGACCATGACCACATAGAAGAAGACAAAACGAAAACTGAAAGGACACAAATTGGACATAGAAGAAGACAAAGAATGAACTTAAGTAAAAGTGATGGTGGAATATGTTTTAGGAAAATAACATAATGACAGAATTTATTAAGAGCTTTCTAAAGACTGGAAATTGTGGAGAGCCATGACCACCAGAATTCTGAAAGGACACAGGACATAGAAGAAGACAAAACGAACTTAAGTAAAAAAAGTGATGGTGGAATATGTTTTGGAGCGATAACATAATGACAGAATTTATTAAGAGCTTTCTAAAAGACTGGAAATTGTGGAGAGCCATGACCACCAGAATTCTGAAAGGACACAGGACATAGAAGAAGACAAAACGAACTTAAGTAAAAGTGATGGTGGAATATGTTTTAGGAAATTAACATAATGACAGAATTTATTAAGAGCTTTCTAAGACTGGAAATTGTGGAGAGCCATGACCACCAGAAAACCTGAAAGGACACGGGACATAGAAGAAGACAAAACGAACTTAAGTAAAAGTGATGGTGGAATATGTTTTAGGAGCGATAACATAAAGACAGAATTTATTAAGCTTTCTAAAAGACTGGAAATTGTGGAGAGCCATGACCACCAGAATTCTGAAAGGACACAGGACATAGAAGAAGACAAAACGAACTTAAGTAAAAGTGATGGTGGAATATGTTTTAGGAGCGATAACATAAAATGACAGAATTTATTAAGAGATTTCTAAAGACTGGAAATTGTGGAGAGCCATGACCACCAGAATTCTGAAAGGACACAAGGACATAGAAGAAGAAAAAACGAACTTAAGTAAAAATGATGGTGGAATATGTTTTTAAAATAACATAAAAAAGACAGAATTTATTAAGAGAATTTCTAAAGACTGGAAATTGTGGAGAGCCATGACCACCAGAATTCTGAAAGGACACGGGACATAGAAGAAGACAAAACGAACTTAAGTAAAAGTGATGGTGGAATATGTTTTAGGAGCGAAAACATAATGACAGAATTTATTAAGAGCTTTCTAAAGACTGGAAATTGTGGAGAGCCATGACCACCAGAATTCTGAAAGGACACAGGACATAGAAGAAGACAAAACGAACTTAAGTAAAAGTGATGGTGGAATATGTTTTAGGAGCGATAACATAATGACAGAATTTATTAAGAGCTTTCTAAAGACTGGAAATTGTGGAGAGCCATGACCACCAGAATTCTGAAAGGACACAGGACATAGAAAAAGACAAAACGAACTTAAGTAAAAAATTGTGATGGTGGAATATGTTTTAGGAGCGATAACATAATGACAGAATTTATTAAGAAATTTCTAAAGACTGGAAATTGTGGAGAGCCATGACCACCAGAATTCTGAAAGGACACAGGACATAGAAACCAGAAGACAAAACATAACTTAAGTAAAAGTGATGGTGGAATATGTTTTAGGAGCGATAACATAATGACAGAATTTATTAAGAGCTTTCTAAAGACTGGAAATTGTGGAGAGCCATGACCACCAGAATTCTGAAAGGACACAGGACATAGAAGAAGACAAAACGAACTTAAGTAAAAAGTGATGGTGGAATATGTTTTAGGAGCGATAACATAATGACAGAATTTATTAAGAGCTTTCTAAAGACTGGAAATTGTGGAGAGCCATGACCACCAGAATTCCAAAAGGACACAGGACATAGAAGAAGACAAAACGAACTTAAGTAAAAGTGATGGTGGAACAGGGAATTAGGAAATTATTATAAAAGACAGAATTTATTAAGAGAATTCTAAAGACTGGAAATTGTGGAGAGCCATGACCAAGTGATGGTGGAATTGTTGAAAGGACACAACATATAAAAGAAGACAAAATGAACTTAAAGTAAAAGGACATAGAAGAATATGAATTAGGAAATTATAACAAATATGTTTTAGAATAACATTATTAAGAGCTTTCAAAGACTGGAAATTGTGGAGAGCCATGACCACCAGAATTCTGAAAGGACACAGGACATAGAAGAAGACAAAACGAACTTAAGTAAAAGTGATGGTGGAATATGTTTTAGGAGCGATAACATAATGACAGAATTTATTAAGAGCTTTCTAAAGACTGGAAATTGTGGAGAGCCATGACCACCAGAATTCTGAAAGGACACAGGACATAGAAGAAAAAAACGAACTTAAGTAAAAGTGATGGTGGAATATGTTTTAGGAGCGATAACATAATGACAGAATTTATTAAGAGCTTTCTAAAGACTGGAAATTGTGGAGAGCCATGACCACCAGAATTCTGAAAGGACACAGGACATAGAAGAAGAAAAACGAACTTAAGTAAAAGTGATGGTGGAATATGTTTTAGGAAAGATAACAAAATGACAGAATTTTATTAAGAGACAAAGACTGAAATTGTGGAGAGCCATGACCACCAGAATTCTGAAAGGACACAGGACATAGAAGAAGAGAAAACGAACTTAAGTAAAAGTGATGGTGGAATATGTTTTAGGAAATTAACATAATGACAGAATTTATTAAGAGCTTTCTAAAGACTGGAAATTGGAGAGAGCCATGACCACCAGAATTCTGAAAGGACACAGGACATAGAAGAAGACAAAACGAACTTAAGTAAAAATGGTGGAATATGTTTTAGGAGAAACATAATGACAGAATTTATTAAGAGCTTTCTAAAGATGGAAATTGTGGAGAGCCATGACCACCAGAATTCTGAAAGGACACAGGACATAGAAGAAGACAAAACAAACTTAAGTAAAGTGATGGTGGAATATGTTTTAGACAATGACAGAATTTATTAAGAGCTTTCTAAAGACTGGAAATTGTGGAAATTGAATTCTGAAAGCCATGACCAAGACAAAACGAACTTAAGTAAAAGTGATGGTGGAATATGTTTTAGGAGCGATAACATAATGACAAGAGCTTTCATGGAAATTGTGAAGCCATGACCACCAGAATTCTGAAAGGACACAGGACATAGAAGAAGAAAAACAAACTTAAGTAAAAGTGATGGTGGAACATGTTTTAGGAATTATAACAAATGACAAATTTATTAAGAGACTAAAGACTGGAAATTGTGGAGAGCCATGACCACCAGAATTCCTGAAAGGACACAGGACATAGAAGAAGAAAAAGAAAAACGAACTTAAGTAAAAGTGATGGTGGAATATGTTTTTAGGAAATTATAACATAATGACAGAATTTATTAAGAGCTTTCTAAAGACTGGAAATTGTGGAGAGCCATGACCACCAGAATTCTGAAAGGACACAGGACATAGAAGAAGACAAAACGAACTTAAGTAAAAGTGATGGTGGAATATGTTTTAGGAGCGATAACATAATGACAGAATTTATTAAGAGCTTTCTAAAGACTGAAATTGTGGAGAGCCATGACCACCAGAATTCTGAAAGGACACAGGACATAGAAGAAGACAAAACAAACTTAAGTAAAAGTGATGGTGGAATATGTTTTAGGAGCGATAACATAATGACAGAATTTATTAAGAGCTTTCTAAAGACTGGAAATTGTGGAGAGCCATGACCACCAGAATTCTGAAAGGACACATAGACATAGAAGAAAAAAAAACAAACTTAAGTAAAAGGATGGTGGAATATGTTTTAGGAATTATAACATAATGACAGAATTTATTAAGAGCTTTCTAAAGACTGGAAATTGTGGAGAGCCATGACCACCAGAATTCTGAAAGGACACAGGACATAGAAGAAGACAAAACGAACTTAAGTAAAAAGTGATGGTGGAATATGTTTTAGGGAAGCGATAACATAATGACAGAATTTATTAAGAGCTTTCTAAAGACTGGAAATTGTGGAGAGCCATGACCACCAGAATTCCTGAAAGGACACAACATAGAAGAAGACAAAACAAACTTAAGTAAAAAACGAACTGTAAAAGTGATGGTGGAATATGTTTTAGGAGCGATAACATAATGACAGAATTTATTAAGAAAAAGACTGGAAATTGTGGAAAGCCATGACCACCAGAATTCTGAAAGGACACAGGACATAGAAGAAGACAAAACAAACTTAAGTAAAAGTGATGGTGGAATATGTTTTAGGAGCGATAACATAATGACAGAATTTATTAAGAGCTTTCTAAAGACTGGAAATTGTGGAGAGCCATGACCACCAGAATTCTGAAAGGACACAGGACATAGAAGAAGACAAAACGAACTTAAGTAAAAGTGATGGTGGAATATGTTTTAGGAAAGATAACATAATGACAGAATTTATTAAGAGCTTTCTAAAGACTGGAAATTGTGGAGAGCCATGACCACCAGAATTCTGAAAGGACACAGGACATAGAAGAAGACAAAACGAACTTAAGTAAAAGTGATGGTGGAATATGTTTTAGGAGCGATAACATAATGACAGAATTTATTAAGAGCTTTCTAAAGACTGGAAATTGTGGAGAGCCATGACCACCAGAATTCTGAAAGGACACAGGACATAGAAGAAGACAAAACATTAAGTAAAAGTGATGGTGGAATATGTTTTAGGAGCGATAACATAATGACAGAATTTATTAAGAGCTTCTAAAGACTGGAAATTGTGGAGAGCCATGACCACCAGAATTTGGGACACAGGACATAGAAGAAGACAAAACGAACTTAAGTAAAAGTGATGGTGGAATATGTTTTTAGAGCGATAACATAATGACAGAATTTATTAAGAGCTTTCTAAAGACTGGAAATTGTGGAGAGCCATGACCACCAGAATTCCAGAAAGGACACAGGACATAGAAGAAGACAAAACGAACTTAAGTAAAAGTGATGGTGGAATATGTTTTAGGAGCGATAACATAATGACAGAATTTATTAAGAGCTTTCTAAAGACTGGAAATTGTGGAGAGCCATGACCACCAGAATTCTGAAAGGAAGGACACAGGACATAAGAAAAGAAGACAAAACAAAGACTGGTTGTGAAAACACAGGACATGATGGAAAAGTATGTTTTTTAGGAGCGATAACATAATGACAGAATTTATTAAGAGCTTTCTAAAGACTGAAATTGTGGAGAGCCATGACCACCAGAATTCTGAAAGGACACAGGACATAGAAGAAGACAAAACGAACTTAAGTAAAAGTGATGGTGGAATATGTTTTAGGAGCGATAACATAATGACAGAATTTATTAAGAGCTTTCTAAAGACTGGAAATTGTGGAGAGCCATGACCACCAGAATTCTGAAAGGACACAGGACATAGAAGAAGACAAAACGAACTTAAGTAAAAGTGATGGTGGAATATGTTTTAGGAGCGATAACATAATGACAGAATTTATTAAGAGCTTTCTAAAGACTGGAAATTGTGGAGAGCCATGACCACCAGAATTCTGAAAGGACACAGGACATAGAAGAAGACAAAACGAACTTAAGTAAAAGTGATGGTGGAATATGTTTTAGGAGCGATAACATAATGACAGAATTTATTAAGAGACTGGAAATTGTGGAATTTCTAAAGACTGGAAATTGTGGAGAGCCATGACCACCAGAATTCTGAAAGGACACAGGACATAGAAGAAGACAAAACGAACTTAAGTAAAAGTGATGGTGGAATATGTTTTAGGAGCGATAACATAATGACAGAATTTATTAAGAGCTTTCTAAAGACTGGAAATTGTGGAGAGCCATGACCACCAGAATTCTGAAAGGACACTGAAAGGACACAAAACATAGAAATATGAAGCGACAAAACAGAATTTATTAAGAGCTTAAAGACTAAAAGTGATGGGACACAGAATAGAAGAAGACAAAACGAACTTTTGAGGGGAATATGTTTTAGGAGCGATAACATAATGACAGAATTTATTAAGAGCTTTCTAAAGACTGGAAATTGTGGAGAGCCATGACCACCAGAATTCTGAAAGGACACAGGGACATAGAAGAAGACAAAACGAACTTAAGTAAAAGTGATGGTGGAATATGTTTTTAGGAAAGATAACATAATGACAGAATTTATTAAGAGCTTTCTAAAGACTGGAAATTGTGGAGAGCCATGACCACCAGAATTCTGAAAGGGACATAGGACATAGAAGAAATATGACAAAACAGAACTTAAGTAAAAGTGATGGTGGAATATGTTTTAGGAGCGATAACATAATGACAGAATTTATTAAGAGCTTTCTAAAGACTGAAATTGTGGAGAGCCATGACCACCAGAATTCTGAAAGGACACAGGACATAGAAGAAGACAAAACGAACTTAAGTAAAAGTGATGGTGGAATATGTTTTAGGAGCGATAACATAATGACAGAATTTATTAAGAGCTTTCTAAAGACTGGAAATTGTGGAGAGCCATGACCACCAGAATTCTGAAAGGACACAACATAGAAGAAGACAAAACGAACTTAAGTAAAAATGATGGTGGAATATGTTTTAGGAAACATAACAAAATGACAAATTTTTAAGAAAAGACTGGAAATTGTGGAGAGCCATGACCACCAGAATTCTGAAAGGACACAGGACATAGAAGAAGACAAAACGAAACTTAAGTAAAAGTGATGGTGGAATATGTTTTAGGAGCGATAACATAATGACAGAATTTATTAAGAGCTTTCTAAAGACTGGAATTGTGGAGAGCCATGACCACCAGAATTCTGAAAGGACACAGGACATAGAAGAAGACAAAACAAAAAGTAAAAGTGATGGTGGAATATGTTTTAGGAGCGATAACATAATGACAGAATTTATTAAGAGCTTTCTAAAGACTGGAAATTGTGGAGAGCCATGACCACCAGAATTCTGAAAGGACACAACATAGAAGAAGACAAAACGAACTTAAGTAAAAGTGATGGTGGAATATGTTTTAGGAGCGATAACATAATGACAGAATTTATTAAGAGCTTTCTAAAGACTGGAAATTGTGGAGAGCCATGACCACCAGAATTCTGAAAGGACACAGGACATAGAAGAAGACAAAACGAACTTAAAAAAAGTGATGGTGGAATATGTTTTTAGGAGCGATAACATAATGACAGAATTTATTAAGAGCTTTCTAAAGACTGGAAATTGTGGAGAGCCATGACCACCAGAATTCTGAAAGGACACAGGACATAGAAGAAGAAAAACGAACTTAAGTAAAAGTGAAATATGTTTTAGGAGCGATAACAAAATGACAGAATTTATTAAGAGCTTTCTAAAGACTGGAAATTGTAGAGCCATGACCACCAGAATTCTGAAAGGACACATAGAAGAAGACATAAAAGAAATATGTTTAGGAGCAAATGACAGAACAAGATGAAATAGAATATGACCACCAGAATTTGAAAGGAACAGGAAAAATTAAGCAACTATTTATTAAGAATGACAGAATTTATTAAAAGCTCTAAAGATTTATTAAGAGCTTTCTAAAACACTGATGGTGGAATATGTTTTAGGAGAAATTGTGGAGAGCCATGACCACCAGAATTCTGAAAGGACACAGGACATAGAAGAAGACAAAACGAACTTAAGTAAAAGTGATGGTGGAATATGTTTTAGAGCGATAACATAATGACAGAATTTATTAAGAGCTTTCTAAAGACTGGAAATTGTGGAGAGCCATGACCACCAGAATTCTGAAAGGACACAGGACATAGAAGAAGACAAAACGAACTTAAATAAAAGTGATGGTGGAATATGTTTTAGGAAAGATAACATAATGACAGAATTTATTAAGAGCTTTCTAAAGACTGGAAATTGTGGAGAGCCATGACCACCAGAATTCTGAAAGGACACAGGACATAGAAGAAGACAAAACGAACTTAAGTAAAAGTGATGGTGGAATATGTTTTAGGAGCGATAACATAATGACAGAATTTATTAAGAGCTTTCTAAAGACTGGAAATTGTGGAGAGCCATGACCACCAGAATTTGAAAGGACACAGGACATAGAAGAGACAAAACGAACTTAAGTAAAAGTGATGGTGGAATATGTTTTAGGAGCGATAACATAATGACAGAATTTATTAAGAGCTTTCTAAAGACTGGAAATTGTGGAGAGCCATGACCACCAGAATTCTGAAAGGACACAGGACATAGAAGAAGACAAAACGAACTTAAGTAAAAGTGATGGTGGAATATGTTTTAGGAGCGATAACATAATGACAGAATTTATTAAGAGCTTTCTAAAGACTGGAAATTGTGGAGAGAGCTTGACCAAGAATTCTGAAAGGACACAACAACACATAGAAGAAGACAAAACGAACTTACAGAATTTATTAAGTGATGGTGGAATATGTTTTAGGAGAATAACGACAGAATTTATCATCTTTCGTATCTCGAAAAGACAAAACGAACTTAGTATATATTAAATCAAATTCCTCGACTGGAGATTAGAAATACATACTTTCTTCCTTTTTCATTCTTCCTTTTTCTTTCTTTCTTTTTCTTCCTTTTTCTTTCTTCCTTTTTCTTTCTTCCTTTTCTTCCTTTTTCTTTCTTCCTTTTTCTTTCCTTCTTTTTCTTCCTTTTTCTTTCTTCCTTTTTCTTTCTTCCTTTTTCTTTCCTTCTTTTTCTTCCTTTTACTTTCTTCCTTTTTCATTCTTCCTTTTTCTTTCTTTCTTTTTCTTTTTTCTTTGTCTTTTCCTTTTCTCTTTTTTCTTTCTTTCATTTTTTCTTTTTTTCTTTTGTGTTTTCTTTTTTTCTTTCGTTTTTTTCTTTCGTTTTTTTCTTTTCTTTCTTTAGTTCTTTCGTTTTTTTCTTTCCTTTCTTTCGTTCTTTCTTTTCTTTCTTTCGTTTTTTTCTTTTCTTTCTTTCGTTTTTTTTTTTCTTTCTTTCTTTCTTTTCTTTCTTTCGTTTTTTTTTTTTTTCTTTCTTTCGTTCTTTCGTTTTTTTCTTTTTCTTTCTTTCGTTTTTTCTTTTCTTTCTTTCGTTTTTTCTTT
This sequence comes from Acanthosepion pharaonis, assembly GCA_903632075.3. Classification (NCBI taxonomy): domain Eukaryota; kingdom Metazoa; phylum Mollusca; class Cephalopoda; order Sepiida; family Sepiidae; genus Acanthosepion; species Acanthosepion pharaonis. The sequence goes on along the minus strand of CAHIKZ030001761.1, from coordinate 200,967 downwards.
TCTTTCTTTCTTTTCTTTCTTTTTTTCGTTCTTTTGTTTTTTTCTTTTCTTTCCCTGGTTTTTTCTTTTCTTTCTTTCTTTTCTTTCTTTCGTTCTTTCATTTTTTCTTTTCTTTCTTTCGTTTTTTTTCTTTTTTTTTCTTTTTTTTTTTTCTTTTCTTTCTTTCGTTTTTTTTTTTTTTTTTCTTTCTTTCTTTTTTCTTTCTTTTCTTTTTTTTTTTCTTTCTTTTTTTTTTTTCTTTCTTTCTTTCTTTCTTTTTTTTCTTTTTTTTTTTTTTTCTTTTTTCTTTTTTCTTTCTTTCGTTTTTTTTTTTTTTTCAGTTTTTTTTTCTTTCTTTTTTTTTTCTTTTTCTTTTTTTTTTTTTCTTTTTTTTTTTTCTTTTCTTTTTTTTCTTTTTTCTTTTTTTTTTCTTTCTTTCTTTCGTTCTTTCTTTTTTTTCTTTTTTTTTCTTTTTTCTTCTTTTTTTTTTTTTTTTTTCTTTCGTTCTTTCGTTTTTCTTTTCTTTCTTTCGTTCTTTCGTTTTTTCTTTTCTTTTCTTTTCTTTCTTTTCTTTCTTTTCGTTTTTTTTTTTTCTTTCTTTCTTTCTTTTTCGTTTTTCTTTTTTCTTTCTTTCTTTCTTTCTTTCGTTCTTTTCTTTCTTTCTTTTCGTTCTTTTTCGTCTTTTTTCTTTTCTTTTCTTTCCTTCTTTCTTTTTTCTTTTTTCTTTTTCTTTCTTTTTTTTTTCTTTCTTTCTTTTTTTTTTCTTTTTTCTCTTTCTTTCTCTCTTTCTCTTTTTCTTCTTTTTCTATCAACGTGTTTTCTTTTTTCCAACTGTCTTTCTGAATGTCCCATACATTTGGTTCATTTGAGAAATTCAACCCAACCAGTCCAAATGGGAGGGTCTTATTTTGAAATGCCATATCCCTTCAGGACATATTCAATCATGGCTCTCCACAGCTTCGTTTTTATTTTAAACTGTGGAGAAGACAAATCCATTTTTCCCCTTACGACAGAGTTATCTTTGTAAACTTGTTGCCAATCAAAGCTAAGTAATAGCTACATCGATTATTACCGGGAACCCCATATTTGTGACCTTGTGCCATAATAAGCTTAGTTAAAAATAAAACACTCATGAAAAATCAACCCAAGATCGTTCTTTTAGTGACAATATGGATGGAGCAGAGGGATGTGGATTCATGCCTTTATCAAAGGAAATGAGTGTGAAGTGAGCTCAAAGGGTCATCGCCAGAATTTAAATTTGTTTCGCAGATTCCATTTTCCGCGTTTTTAATCACGTCGCCATTTTTACACTACAAATATTTTCCACGTAACGTGTAAGCTCATATATAAGTCGACTTCATTTGCGACCCTTGAATATTTTTGCATGAATTTTAACCCGCAGCAGAAAAGAAAAATAACTGTGTATAGTACATCCGGGTACCGAAAATGCATAATTTTTGATCTCTTGAATGGGTTGTAGCACTTGTTAGGGTCCTAGCTATGGCCAAATAGCTAACCCCCAAACTGGTGTTAAAAAACTATGAAAGTATAAAAATGTCTTAAAATAATTGTCGGACTTTGTCCATTTCATAATTTGTGACGTCATTTATTTACATTTGATACGCCAGGGCAGTTATGAATGTACGAGATTCATGGAAGATTGAAGTTTAAAGACAGTAAATTCGACCTTGCTAACCGAGCGCTCCTTCGTGGCCAAATCGGTAACGGCACGTCTAAGGTAAATGACGGTTCCGTATAGGGTACAGGTTCGAATCCGGTCGGAGGACGAATATTTTCTGTGAAAATTTCTCGGACATTCAGGCCGGTAAATGTTGTTTAATACATTTACTTAAATACTTGTATCTATAAAAAGAATGTATAAACATAAAAATGTCTTAAAACACATTCTTATTACAGCCACTATAATACCTCAGAGTCTCTATGAAGTCCTAACTAGTCCCCATATGTACAAATTGTCTGTGTGGCATGAGGAATAAATAACCAGAGAGGAAATTAATATTTATTTCGTTTTAATACAATAATGTGGCACAGGGGCAAAATGGGGATGGGGAGAAGGCTGGTCTTCAGTCTGCCTCACCTTAAAAGTAATCCGACACAATTTCAGGCCCAAACATATCACAGTAATATTGACACTAAAACAACACATTCTTACTTACCATTCTTATTACAGCCACTATAATACCTCAGAGTCTCAATGAAGTCCTAACTAGTCCCCATATGTACAAATTGTCTGTGTGAGGGCGTGGTATAAAAATAACAGCATTTAAAAATTAAACTCTAATGTATATTTAAAATGATTACAACTGCCATGGACGAAAACTCTTGCGATGAAAATAATTATAGAAAAAGACACAGGAAAGCTACGTCACAGCGGTAGGAAAGTGACTGAAGCCGAGATGCCAGGTCAGGACCGATAATATTACAGACTCTTCGACGGATTTTGCCGAAAATCTCGTGATATATAGCAAGATCACCAGATCAAATGTAGGAGCAATGTTTACTGCAAGGACTAATGGTAGATTTATAAACATCCACATTGGATTATGGCGAAAAAAAAAAAAAATCCCCCCCCCAAAAAAAAACAAACTGTCAGGCAGGAGACATTGAACTTTCCTAGCAGCAGACATAACAAGTGAGTCAATATAATTATTCCGCATCATGTCAGTGGAAAAAAGGCGCGATAAGTTGCTTTCCTGGAGACCAGCATCCGCCATTTTGATGGAAGGCAAAAAATAGTTCTTTATGATGACTAAAAGATAGTAACAAAGAGAGTGGGTGTGGGGGCGATGAATATTGCCAACTCAAACTTTGGACACTTGACTAAACTTAGAATACCACCAGAAGAAAATTAGAAATATATTGAGATCTCCGGATCAAGCGGGGTGTATGTCAGCAATCGATCTGGCAGTCCGACACTGAGACGGAAAAAAATTTCTCGTGGTATGGTAGGGTATGGTTGAGAGCATCTGGGTTAGTGATGATGATGATGTTTCAACTATTCCGAAACTATTTATGACAGCTGTCGGTATTTTTTTTTTAAAGTTGGGTTTTTTTCGGTATCATGAGTTGGAGGTCATACAAAATTTCTATCCATTTTTTTTTTTTCATTTTTTTTTCTCTTGTAGCCAAATGGGAAGTAAAAGGCAGGTATTGCTCGGAACCTCTCGGAACGTAAGTGATAATGATTCTTCGACACTCAAAACATACGTGATCATCTTGACATCGTTTTTCAAAAAGATATAAAACATTTTTTTTTATTCCTTTTTTATTTCACCGCATATTGACAGATCTTCTTATATGGCCTCAGAAACTACCTGACTGCCCACTGGCGTGCTCTATCCTTACAAGAGTCAGATCAGAACAGATCTTGGCTGGAATTGATCGATTAGGGCAGATTGATTTTGGAGCCGTAGTATGGCTTGGTTTGGTTTGGTTTATTTTGTTTTACGGCATATCAACCTCAATGGGTTATTTAATGCCGACAACATTTTTAGGATAGATTCATATGAATAGAATATGTATTTTTTGGTTTAGATTGGTTTGGTTTATTTTGTTTTACGGCATATCAACCTCAATGGGTTATTTAATGCCGACAACATTTTTAGGATACATTCGTATGAATAGAATATGTATTCTTTGGTTTAGATTGGTTTGGTTTATTTTGTTTTACGGCATATCAACCTCAATGGGTTATTTAATGCCGACAACATTTTTAGGATAGATTCGTATGAATAGAATATGTATCCTTTGGTTTAGATTGGTTTGGTTTATTTTGTTTTACGGCATATCAACCTCAATGGGTTATTTAATGCCGACAACATTTTTAGGATAGATTCATATGAATAGAATATGTATTTTTTGGTTTAGATTGGTTTGGTTTAATTTGTTTTACGGCATATCAACCTCAATGGGTTATTTAATGCCAACAACATTTTTAGGATAGATTCGTATGAATAGAATATGTATTCTTTGGTTTAGATTGGTTTGGTTTATTTTGTTTTACGGCATATCAACCTCAATGGGTTATTTAATGCCGACAACATTTTTAGGATAGATTCGTATGAATAGAATATGTATTCTTTGGTTTAGATTGGTTTGGTTTATTTTGTTTTACGGCATATCAACCTCAATGGGTTATTTAATGCCAACAACATTTTTAGGATTGATTCGTATGAATAGAATATGTATTCTTTGGTTTAGATTGGTTTGGTTTATTTTGTTTTTTGAGGCATATCAACCTCAATGGGTTATTTAATGCCGACAACATTTTTTAGGATAGATTCGTATGAATAGAATATGTATTCTTTGGTTTAGATTGGTTTGGTTTATTTTGTTTTATGGCATATCAACCTCAATGGGTTATTTAATGCCGACAACATTTTTAGGATAGATTCGTATGAATAGAATATGTATTCTTTTGGTTTAGATTGGTTTGGTTTATTTTGTTTTACGGCATATCAACCTCAATGGGTTATTTAATGCCGACAACATTTTTAGGATAGATTCGTATGAATAGAATATGTATTCTTTGGTTTAGATTGGTTTGGTTTATTTTGTTTTACGGCATATCAACCTCAATGGGTTATTTAATGCCAACAACATTTTTAGGATAGATTCATATGAATAGAATATGTATTCTTTGGTTTAGATTGGTTTGGTTTATTTTGTTTTACTGCATATCAACCTCAATGGGTTATTTAATGCCAACAACATTTTTAGGATTGATTCATATGAATAGAATATGTATTCTTTGTTTTAGATTGGTTTGGTTTATTTTTGTTTTACGGCATATCAACCTCAATGGGTTATTTAATGCCGACAACATTTTTAGGATAGATTCGTATGAATAGAATATGTATTCTTTGGTTTAGATTGGTTTGGTTTATTTTGTTTTACGGCATATCAACCTCAATGGGTTATTTAATGCCAACAACATTTTTAGGATAGATTCGTATGAATAGAATATGTATTCTTTGGTTTAGATTGGTTTGGTTTATTTTTGTTTTACGGCATATCAACCTCAATGGGTTATTTAATGCCGACAACATTTTTAGGATAGATTCGTATGAATAGAATATGTATTCTTTGGTTTAGATTGGTTTGGTTTATTTTGTTTTACGGCATATCAACCTCAATGGGTTATTTAATGCCAACAACATTTTTAGGATAGATTCATATGAATAGAATATGTATTCTTTGGTTTAGATTGGTTTGGTTTATTTTGTTTTACGGCATATCAACCTCAATGGGTTATTTAATGCCAACAACATTTTTAGGATAGATTCGTATGAATAGAATATGTATTCTTTGTTTTAGATTGGTTTGGTTTATTTTTTTTTTTACGGCATATCAACCTCAATGGGTTATTTAATGCCGACAACATTTTTAGGATAGATTCGTATGAATAGAATATGTATTCTTTGGTTTAGATTGGTTTGGTTTATTTTGTTTTACGGCATATCAACCTCAATGGGTTATTTAATGCCAACAACATTTTTAGGATAGATTCATATGAATAGAATATGTATTCTTTGGTTTAGATTGGTTTGGTTTATTTTGTTTTACTGCATATCAACCTCAATGGGTTATTTAATGCCAACAACATTTTTAGGATTGATTCGTATGAATAGAATATGTATTCTTTGGTTTAGATTGGTTTGGTTTATTTTGTTTTACGGCATATCAACCTCAATGGGTTATTTAATGCCGACAACATTTTTAGGATAGATTCGTATGAATAGAATATGTATTCTTTGGTTTAGATTGGTTTGGTTTATTTTGTTTTACGGCATATCAACCTCAATGGGTTATTTAATGCCGACAACATTTTTAGGATAGATTCGTATGAATAGAATATGTATTCTTTGGTTTAGATTGGTTTGGTTTATTTTGTTTTACTGCATATCAACCTCAATGGGTTATTTAATGCCAACAACATTTTTAGGATAGATTCGTATGAATAGAATATGTATTCTTTGGTTTAGATTGGTTTGGTTTATTTTGTTTTACGGCATATCAACCTCAATGGGTTATTTAATGCCAACAACATTTTTAGGATAGATTCGTATGAATAGAATATGTATTCTTTGGTTTAGATTGGTTTGGTTTATTTTGTTTTTACGGCATATCAACCTCAATGGGTTATTTAATGCCAACAACATTTTTAGGATAGATTCGTATGAATAGAATATGTATTCTTTGGTTTAGATTTGTTTGGTTTATTTTGTTTTACGGCATATCAACCTCAATGGGTTATTTAATGCCAACAACATTTTTTTTCCATAGATTCGTATGAATAGAATATGTATTCTTTGGTTTAGATTTGTTTGGTTTATTTTTTAAACACGGCATATCAACCTCAATGGGTTATTTAATGCCAACAACATTTTTAGGATAGATTCGTATGAATAGAATATGTATTCTTTGGTTTAGATTGGTTTGGTTTATTTTTTTTTTACGGCATATCAACCTCAATGGGTTATTTAATGCCAACAACATTTTTTCTAGGATAGATTCGTATGAATAGAATATGTATTTTTGGTTTAGATTGGTTTGGTTTATTTTTTTTTACGGCATATCAACCTCAATGGGTTATTTAATGCCAACAACATTTTTTATAGATTCGTATGAATAGAATATGTATTCTTTGGTTTAGATTGGTTTGGTTTTATTTTGTTTTACTGCATATCAACCTCAATGGGTTATTTAATGCCAACAACATTTTTTTTGATTGATTCGTATGAATAGAATATGTATTCTTTGGTTTAGATTGGTTTGGTTTATTTTGTTTTACGGCATATCAACCTCAATGGGTTATTTAATGCCGACAACATTTTTAGGATACATTCGTATGAATAGAATATGTATTTTTTGGTTTAGATTGGTTTGGTTTATTTTGTTTTACGGCATATCAACCTCAATGGTTGATATTTAATGCCGACAAAAATTTTATTGCTGCTAATATTTTTTCCTCAAAAATGTATTGCTTGTAATATTTTTTTAAATATTTTTTTCAGAAATGTATTACTGGTAATAATTTTTTCTTCAAAAATTTATTGCTGGTAATATTTTTTACAAAGTATTTCTGGTATTAAAGCATATTTTCACACTTTCATACTGTTTTGATCCCAGTTTTGGGGTTAAATCTTTGCCCATAGCTGGGACCCTAACAGGTGCTACCACATCGGTTCAGGGTGGACCTGGGAACACCAGCAATTAAGAGGTGGTTCCACGCTCCTCAAAACCTCCTGATCAGAGGCTTTGCTGTTGGACATAGTTTATCGTCTTACCCAGGACGCGGATGTAGTTTATTGTCATACCCAGGACGGCGTGGTATTGCACTCAATTTGAAAGTTTGACATGAGAAATAATGATACGAAATGTTTTTGAGTAAACGAGTTTAAAGATTAAGCTTAGGTTCAAAATCGTAGCGTTAGAATTTCATTCTGGTGACCAGTGAAAGAATTAGAGCACAGCCTTATAAAATTTGTAATTTTCTGAAGCTTTCTAATTTATATATGGACAAGATGCACAGCATAAGCACATTATTACTAAATCATTGCGTCAACAAATAAGACTTTCATTTACTTCAAAGGGAAATTATACATCCTGAATGTAGGCGATCATGGCTCTCCACATCGTTCTATCCTTTGCAGCTCTCAACAAGTTCCTTCTCTTTGCTTCCTTCCCCAGAACACGTTCTGTCATCGACTTGCCCGCCAGGTATGTCACGCGTTGTTTTCCTTTGTCTCTCTTTCCCTCTATTCGACTTGTGAGTATCAGGTTCTCCATGCTGTCCTTCCTCATTATGCGTCCCAGAAACTTCAGCTGCCTCTTCCTGATGTTAACTATAAGCCTTCTCCTTGTCTGCATCCTCTCTAAGACCTCATCGTTGCTCACACGTTCGGTCCATGATATCCTTAGCACCCTTCTGTAGAACCATTTCTCCGTCGCCTCGATTCTCTTCTTCATCTTTGAGGAAATTATGCTCTAACAAACGATATAACAAATCTTATTCATTGAGTAGCCTTTTGATATAATCGAATATGCATACACCTGTGTTTCCCCTCACTGGAATATGATTGGCTGGTGTCCGTCATAAATACAGACGGACCTGTAGGAGAGTCAAGAGAGCCTTGGTCTGAGAACTAAATCTATAACGACGCCCATTGGATTACGCCATTGATCTACACTTCTTACCTGCGACTACGACGCGTACCAGTCGATTACTGCTACCATATTCTACTTGGTTATAGTAGCCAAAACCACTTAGCTACTTCGTTCAAATATATCCCTTTCGGGGACATATCACCTTTTTTTTTGTAATCTTTTACAATTTTTGTAAACGTTTATTTTTCGAATAAAGTAAAAACAAAAAGACCCCCAAAATTGCATATTTTGTTTGTAGTGATCTGTAATTACTTTCGGCCTTGAGTCACATCTAAGCTATGCGCGGAAAATCACTATATTTTAGACATCCTTGATAAAATACAAATAAGAATCAGCAATGTTATTGGCCCTGACCTGGCAAATCGACTTTAGTCACATTGACACCGCCGTAATGTAGCTTCCCTCTGCCTTTTCTTTCACTACTTTAATGGTAATTGTTCTGATGAAATTTCCTCTATGGTCCCTAGACTCTATAAAATTAAGCGCAGTGCTAGATTGGCGGAAAGGTCCCATTATTTTATAGTCGAACTGGAGAGATATAACCGTAAGTTCTATGCTAATAGTTTCTTCACTCGCGCTTCTCTCTTTTGGAACATTCTTCCGGCTTCTTGCTTTCCAGTTTTATCTTCAAAAATTTAAATACAATGTCAATCATTATCTTCTGTCTTCTTAATTTCTGTTTTTTTATTGTTTATCCTCCTTAAAATGCTTTTTTTATATACTTTCACATTCGGTAGACTTCTACGTGGTGAGTGGAGAGGTTGATACCGCTAAACTAAAAGAACCAAATCAAACAAAATCCTGCGTTATCTGCCTATATGTCTGAGATGAGGGATTATGATTACTTACATTATTTACATTATTCAGATTGTTGTCCTCATCTTCGTTGCCATATTCACGACGTTGAGGTCGTTGTACGCTCCGGCCTTCTTCAGGATCTCTCTATATTTCTGAGATGAGGTATTATGATTACTTGCATTATTTACATTATTCGGATTGTTGTCCTCATCTTCGTTGCCATATTCACGATGTTTAGGTCGTTGTACGCGCCTGCCTTTCTTAGGATCTCTCTATATTTCTGAGATGAGGTATTTTAATTATTTACACTATTTACATTGTTCGGCCTGTTGTCCTCATCTTCGTTGCCATATTCACGACGTTTAGGTCGTTGTACGCTCCGGCCTTCCTCGGGGTCTCTCTATATTTCTGAGATGAGATATTGTAATTATTTACATTGTTCGGACTGTTGTCCTCATCTTCGTTGCCATATTCGCGTCGTTTCGGTCGTTGTACGCTCCGGCCTTTCTTAGGATCTCTCCATATTTCTGAGATGAGGTATTATGATTACTTACATTATTTACATTATTCGGGCTGTTATCCTCATCTTCATTGCCATATTCACAACGTTTCGGTCGTTGTACGCTGCAAACTTAGTCAGTATCAGTTTAGATATCTGAGATGAGGTATTATGATTACTTGCATTATTTACACTAATCGGACTGTTATCCTCATCTTCATTGCCATATTCACAATGTTTCGTTTTTATTAAAGCTTCATTAGTGAATGAGATATAGAGAAAAAAAGAAAGGCATTCTTGTATTTTTACTTTTATATTTCTGTCTATATTTCTGAGATGAGGTATTATGTACACTATTTACATTATTCGGACTATTGTCCTCATCTTTGTCGCCATATTCATTACAACGTTTCGGTTGTTGAACTGAACCCTTTATTTCGCTCACTGGGGTGGACTGTTCTAGTTCCACGTGCCATGTTTAATGGATGTCAGTTATCAGTTATCTATCTGTCACTGGATCTAACTAACGCCTTTATCGACTGTGCTTGAGGACACATGACACAGTGATCGAAATAAGGGTTCAGATTGACATTCCAACCACCCGAAGAAGGCCGGAGCGTACAACGGCTGAAACGTTTTAATAAATATGGCGACAAAGATGAGGACAGTAGTCCGAATAATGTAAATAGTGTACTTTGATGTTCTTTGATTGTCATTGAGCAATCATGTATAACGTGCACTCGACTTTTTTAAACCGACGTCGTTGGCAGGACTATTTGCTGGGTATTGGGGGTGCTCATCGACATTTGCTTCTGTGTGATAGGAGTCCTGTGCAGCTACCGCATAGCAGGATAGGTTGGTTCAGAGGATGTAGTACTCTGGCTTTTCATTGGGCTCTCTTTGTCTCTTCTATTTGTCTTCTGTTTTTTTTTTCCCAAGAATGTTTTTTCGTGAACTGCTCTTCTCAAATTGGTTCTATTTGCAACTTCCGTCTCCCAATTGAGCGCTTCGATTTCTGTCCCCAGCAATGTGTCTTTTTCAACTGATCCTTGAATCGACGATGTTATTTTTAAACTAACGTTAATATAATTTTCGACGCTCAGAGTTTGAGAGATGCGTCCATCCAATTTTTAAGAAAACGGATTTCAAGCCTCCAAGAACAACAAAATAAAAAACAACAACAACAACAAAAAAACAAAAAAAAAACACGTAAATATTACTATATGAATGTAAGTTCATAAACATTTTAGTTTGTCTATGTGAGTATCAGGTGATAATGTATATTTATACTTCAGATGGACGTGACATCTCTCATTGAATTCGAAACGCCGCAAATTATTCTAACGTTGGTCTAAAAGAGGCGAATGCGCGTGATACGCGATTGACCAGTGAAGATCAGACGACACAAAGGGAAAAAGAAATACAAGAATTTGTTTCTTTTTTGAAAAGATGGATGCGTCGCATTGAATTCGGAACGCCGCAAATATGCGCTATTCCGCAGGATTTGAACCCGCGTCTCTGTGGGCAAAGGAAAATCGTCTTTAGATTCGATGTGCCTTAACCGACTCGGCCACGAAGCTACTTTGCTGATCAAGCAATGTTTGGACAGTTTAAAAGCACTATTCAAAGTTTGCTTCTATTATTTGCTTCAAACCAGAGAACGAAGGTCAGAAATGGCATCAAGGCATTTCCCATGGTGCATTTTTATAAAAAAAATGAAAAAATATATATCAAGATCACGAATATTTTGCATAGATAAAGCTCTTTGTAATGTGTGGGATGTACTTATGACTACGAATTTTTTTTGTATTTATTTCAAGCATTGGCTACCAGAATCCCTTCAGTGAGTCTATCGGAAGCCTTTTTTTCTTTTCTTTTTTTTTTAAATCAAAACGAAGGCTCAAACTACAATTGAAATTATTGATATCTTCCTGTGCCGACAAAGCATAGAAATAAATACAATATGGGAACCAGTAATAAGGAGTGCTAGAGAAAAGCAATGATAACAACAAAGTTGCAATATGAGCTCTGGTAAAAACATGGAATGATAACAGCAAAATTGCAATATGAGCACTGGTAAAAATGGTTGCTGAAGTCATTAGGATTATAATACCCAGAAATTCATACCCAGATGTCATCAAGGACACATGGCACAGTGGATAAAGTCGTTGGTTAGATCCAGTGACAGGACCCAAAGAGTGTGAGTTCAAAACCCGGTTAAGGCAGTTTCAGAGGGAAATTGATAGGAGATAACTGACATCCATCAAATATGGCAACAGCGAAATAAAGGGTTCAGTTCGAATTTCTAACCGGCCGAAACGTTGTGATAAATATGGCGACAAAGATGAGAACAACAGTCCAAATAATGTACATAATACCTCATCTAATATATATCTCTGATATCTTCCCGTAACATTTGAGATTTCTACCTGAAAATCCTTATATATTGACATTTTTTTTTAAGACCTTCAAAGATAGATTACAATGTCAATAAGAAAGGACAGTGTTCTTTGATCACGATGCCTGATTGTTCTGTTTAGGTGTATTTAAAGTCTGGGAGACGTTCATACTAGCTTCTTGCAATTTCCTTCCCGTAAAAGTGGCATATTCCCCAGTGCAGATATTGGGCCAACTTCTCATACCGTCTTTTATATTCAGTGGCTGCTAACACCGTGCAACCTGATACAAGGCAGTCAATTGTTTCGGGATATTTATCACAGAATCTGCACAATTTTTCAGTATATATGTATGTAATTATTATTATTATTATTATTATTATCCCCTATTTTTTTGAAAATCTTCAAAGAAATATTACAGTCTGCAAGGGGCTTCCATCTCTATAACAAGGCATATTCTATTTGTGTTGTCTTTGATCAGGATGTGTGGGCGATTAGCTTTGAGTGTTCTGTCTGGGTGTATTGTAAAGTCCCATAAAATTGTTACAGGTCCTATCTCTGTAACCGGGTCTGGGGGATGTTTATACCAATTTTTTGCAGTTTCCGTCCCGTAAAAGTTGCAGATTTAACAGTGCAGATATTGGCCCACCTTGTCAAACCGAGTTTTATATTCAGTGGTTGCTAACACCATGCAACCAGATAGAAGGTGGTCAATTGTTTCGGGATATTTATCACAGAATCTGCATTTCGGGTTAACACAATTTTTATTATGTGTACTTGTTATTTCTAGATATTATTATTATTATTATTATTTTATTTCCTTTGATTTCTGATGTGTTTATTTAAGGCATGGCCGACCAGCAGTTTTTCAGTGTGTGTTATTATTATTATTATTATTATCGCAGCATTTACCCAGTATGTTGAGCCGACTCCAGTCAAGGACTATGTAGTCATTTGTAAACCTTACAGTTAGTCTTATGAAGTTACAGATTCTATGTCATGACTGTTCCTTTAAAATTTAATGGAGTATTTTCTCGTTAACACCTCCAAGGTTTTGAATTCAGAATTTTTCTACTATAGTGGTTGCTAGCCAAGGCTAGAGGACTCAGTCTGTTCTATAGCGCTAAAATTCAACCATGTTTTTTAGCTAATTCCTTAGCCACTACCTATAACTGCCATATCGTTACTCATGTCACCAGTTGGCACATATATATATATATATATATATATATATATATATATATATGTGTGTGTGTGTGTTTGTGCGTGTGTGTTTGTGCGTGCGTGTATTGTATATTTAGGCAGCAAATCCCTCTTTTATACAACTTTTATTAAAAACGACTGACAGCTAATCGTCAACAATAACAGCTCACCCGCAAGATTCAAATTATAGAGGAACAATGTTATATATGAATTTACATGCCTAATCAAGAACCGCGTTCTTGATAAAAAAAAATTCAAGCATAATAACTATATTGGGCATACCACTACATCCCTATCAAGAAGACTAACATTACATCTATCATGCCATAACAATTAGCACCCAGTTAAACGCAAAAGAAACATGTGTGCGGCATCATAGCCTCGTGGACTGTACATATCTGGAAAGATGTTATCTTTATAATTCTGAGATGAGGTATTGTAATTATTTACACTATTTACATTGTTCGGACTGTTGTCCTCATTTTTGTTGCCATATTCACGACGTTGAGGTCGTTGTACGCTCCGGCCTTTCTTAGGATCTCTCTATATTTCTGAGATGAGGTATTGTAATTATTTACACTATTTACATTGGTTCGGACTGTTGTCCTCATCTTCGTTGCCATATTCACGACGTTTCGGTCGTCGTACGCTCCGGACTTCTTCAAGTGATTGGAATTTCGAACCGAACCCTTTATTTCGTTTACCGGACACTTCGTCCAATGGACAAAAGCGTTGGTTGAAGTAATCCTGTGACTTGACCCAAAGGAGTTGTGAGTTAAAATACCTGGCTACAGCAGAGGTGAACAAAAACCATGGGGTATTGAGTTCAAAGGGAGATAACTGACACCGAGACACCCGGAAGAGCCATGGCACGTGGAACCAGAACGATCTAAACTGGCGGTCGAAATAATGGGTTCGGTTCGAAAAAATCCAATATATACCCCCCCCTGAAGAAGGTCGGAGCGTACAACGGCCGAAACGTCGGGAATATGGCAACGACAATGTGAACAACAGTACGAAGAATGTCAATAGTGTAATCTTATTTAGTGCTGTTCAGGTATTGCTTGCAATTTCCACTGGGTCGAAATCTGTAACTGCCCGACTCAGGGAATGAGCTCTCAATTACTATGTCAGTAAATTCACGTACCAACACTATAATCCGTTAAGCTATTTTTTTATTATTGCATTTACTAACTTCATCATAAGTCTCTAATTTTGAGGCACCTAGTGCGGATCGAACTCAAGGCGGCACCAGTGTTCTTTTTCACCGCTGCAACACAGTCAGGTGTCGCATCCAGGCTCGATGTGACACAAGGTCGTTTTAACGTGGGGCTCGCCACACGCATATGTATCCATAGGAGCCAAGGACAAAAATTATGCTTTTACCCAGCCACCCGGACCATTAAACCCGGGACTGCTGTTATGCTGGCACCGGTATTACACCGACCCAACCTCTTTAAGTGCAATGAGGAAGCTGCTGCACCAGGGTTGGAATCCCCGGGGCTGAGTACCTTCACATTTCTGAAATGAGGAGATACATACCTCCACTTACAGCACAGGGCAGAGGGCGATTATCACGCCTCGGCAAACCCTCATTGGCAAATTGTTAACTCCTGTGCCAGAGCCAGGTATATTTACCCGGCATCTCCATCAAGGCTTGATGTAACACAAGGTCGTTTTAACCCGAGGAACGTCATACGCATACTTATACATATGGGCCAAAATGTAGTTCTATTAAACTGAGTTGGGTACAAGGCTAGAAATGTAGGCATCTTAGAATTAAACTTGAAATAGTCTTACTTATTGAAGTAATAGTCGGCGAGACAGGATCAAGGAGGGTTTGATAGTTAAAACTTTAAACTATTTAAAAAAATGACACCAGATAATCTTGCGTATTGTATACAATTTTAAAAGGACTTTAGCTTACAAATGTGACGTGTTGTTAAGTAAACATAGACGGACTTATTTGGTCCTGAATGAACGAATCAAAGCCGAGGAGGAGGAGGAGAATAAGTAGAAGAAGAAGAAAGAAAGAATAGGATTCAGTTAAAAATGGTTTTTATTGTTCTCTTGTATTTTTGTTCCCTCCTTTCATCTTCAGTTTGTTCTACCACTTTCTCTCTTTCCATGTCATATCTTTCTTCTGGCGTCTCTCTCTTTCTGCATTATCTGTCTATCTATCTATTTCCCCCCTCTCCCTCTATCTATCTATTAAAGACTGTTCATTATCTATCTATCTATCTATCTATCTATCTATCTATCTATCTATCTATCTATCTATCTATCACAGACTTCATCTATCTATCTATCTATCTATCTATCTATCTATCTATCTATCTATCTATCTATCACAGTTTATTCATTATCTATCTATCTATCTATCTATCTATCTATCTATCTATCTATCTATCTATCACAGTTTATTCATTATCTATCTATCTATCTATCTATCTATCTATCTATCTATCTATCTATCACAGACTTCATCTATCTATCTATCTATCTATCTATCTATCTATCTATCTATCACAGTTTATTCATTATCTATCTATCTATCTATCTATCTATCACAGACTTCATCTATCTATCTATCTATCTATCTATCTATCTATCTATCTATCTATCTATCACAGACTTCATTATCTATCTGTCTATCTATCTATCACAGACTTCATTATCTATTCATTACAGACAGCAATTTTAAATCAATCCGCTTAAATACTAGCAAACACCAAACTTTTTCAAAATACTTGATCTACTTTAGATATTCCAGTTTCTAAGAGAAATTAAACATCTAAAAAATATAATTAAAAAATAATAACAATAACTAACATCAATTTGACTATTTAAAAATAAAAAATAAGTTTAAGGTTTTATTTGGGAAAAAAACCATTAATATATCTCCATTAAATGACCCAGTGGGTTGATATGGCGTAAACAAACAACAGAAAAAAGAATCTATCTATCTATCTATCTATCTATCTATCTATCTATCTATCTATCTATCTATCTATCTATCTATCTATCTATCTATCACAGTTTATTCATTATCTATCTATCTATCTATCTATCTATCTATCTATCTATCACAGTTTATTCATTATCTATCTATGTTCTTACTTTTATCTTCCTCTCTATTTCCGGTTTCTCTTTTCACTCTCTTTATCTCTCTCATTTAGTGTTCTGTTTTTCTTTCTTCTCTTACAACTCTCTCTTTTCGAGTTTTGTGTTTCCATTTCTTTCTCGCTCCATAATTACTGTCTTCTTTCTCTCTCTCTCTCTCTCTCTCTCTCTCTCTCTCTCTGATTTGTCCTTTATCTTTTCGTTTTCTCACTTTTCTCTCGGATTTCTTTCTTTCTCCGATGTCTGTCTGTTGTTTTCTTTCTCTCACATTTTATCCTTACTTATATTTTTCTTTCTCTCTCTATTCTGTCATATCTCGGTCTATCTCTCTTTCTCTTTGGCTTTCCTTTCTTTTTGCAACGTTCCGTGTTCAGTCTACTCTCTCTCTTTCTGTCTATTTCTTTTCTCCTCTATCTCTTTCCTTGCACTGTTTTAATTTTCTCTCTTGTTTTTCCTTTCTTTTCTTTTCTTTTCTTTCCCTTGTCTCTTCTTTTTATACTCTTTCTCTTCTCTCTTTCGGTTATCTTTGAGTCTTCTGTCTTTAACAGCCTTTATATCTTCCTAGTTTTTTCTTTCTTTCTTTCTTTCTTTCTTTTTTTTTCTTCATCATTTCGTCTATTTCTTTCTGTGTTGGCACACATGTTAGTAACAATAGACACGCGAAGCAGACAACTTCGGCCGCGCATCCGGGCTCTTTCACGCGACCGGAAATAAGAATTCCGCGGTTTGATTTCCGCTTTTCTGATTGGTTAGTGATCAGATTTCATCTTCAAGACAAACAGCTCTCAGAAGTCCGTCATCTTGTTATTTTTTTCATGTCCCCCACCTTATTTTATTTTATTGTATTTTTGTTATAACTATCCTTTTTTTTTGCGTCGGACAAACATCTTTAGTTTTTTTTCTCGCTCTCTCTCTCTCTCCCCTTTCTCTCTCTCTCTAACTCTCTCTCTCTCTCTCTATATATATATATATATATTTAGATATTCTATAACCGAACATTGAATGTTCGCTAAACCCGTACCCTTTCTAGAGCCTGTGTCGCGTCACAAAGGCAGACATATTGGATATGGTTTCGTTTCTTTGATTTTTATCTGATTCCCAAATTTTCAGTTTTCTTCCCTCCTCTCTAACTTCCTGAATATCGGATTTGGAGCAAGAAATAAACAAGTTTTTGATATGTTTCCGTCTTTCTAATATTTGCCTTTTTTTTAAAAATTGTATTTAATTGTTTCTATGAAATCTTTGCTCATAATTTTGGGATATGAACATTTCTAACATTCTCTTCCTTACTTTCTTCCACATCCACCAACAATTTCAGCTGTTATCTGTCATGACGAACAATGAATATAGCAGCCTTTTGGAGTCACTTGTAGTCATACATCGCAAGATATGCTGATATACAGGGTCTCCCTAAAACCTTGAAAGATAGGCAAAAATGCATATTTTTGAAGAAATGAAATTTTACAACATTTTATTGAATTGGAATATTAACAAATAGTAATTTTTTGATGCAAAGGTTGGTGCGCTTTGCAAGATTTACTCGATGCAATAACGCCACATTTACATCAAGTTTAGTACATGCACTCTTTATATGTTTAATCAAGTGTGTTGCATCTGTGATGTCTTTTGAGTACACTTTTTTCTTTTACATACACCAGAAAAAGAAGTCGGTTCTTTCTTTTTACGACAAAACCATGTTTATGCTGTGGAGGTAAGAAACATATAGCTAATAAAAAAAAATCAAACAATATCTGCAACAAAAAGATGAAATAGAAAATTAAATATCAACCAAACAGCAAAGAAACGTACCCCCCCCAAATACCCCAGAAAGTCCTTAACAAACTGAAAACCAAGTATTAAAAACCCTACTCATAACCCATACACATTCCGAGCAGAAGCTGCTGATACTGACAAAAAAATCTCACCCATCCGCGATTACGGAGGTCTGGGATGAAAGTAGAAACAGAAGCGTTTATCCTAGCAGCTCAAAATCAACGCTCGCTCAAAAGATCTTCACAGGTACATATTTTAAGGAATGAAGTTGATCTTAACTTTCGTTTGGGTATAGATGCTGAGGAGACTATTTTTTATTTAATATCTGGCTATGTTTTATACAAAAGCGTTTGATAAAGTACGTTACAAAGAACTGTTAGAACTACTAGATAACTGATGTAATGGAATAACCTGTCACCCCCATGAGTGACTACATTATAGGTAGTAACTACCTATAAGTATCTGGAAATCAACTGACTACAGAGACTAGCCGAAATCTTTTCAGCTAAACAGTCGAACTCTCTGAAGTCGAACTTAGAGAGGAACTCGGACGAGGCTCCGCCGAAGGGTAGAGTCTTGTTCGGGGAGGTAGACTGCCCCTGAATCCTTTTATACGGGTTCAAAAGGGAATATTTTTGGCCGAGCCTACGGGCTTGGGGAACCCACATTAAACCAGCCTTGTGCCACATGTAACCCTCGTGGGGTGGGGTAGCTAAATATACTAGCCGAAATCTTTTACGGTTAGACGGTTGAACTCTTTGTCTCTGAGTAGAGAGGAACTCTGACGAGGCTCTGCTGAAGGGCAGAGTCTCGTTCGGGGAGGTAGACTGACCCGATCCCATTTATGTAGGTTCTACGGGGATTGTTTGGCCGAGCCTATGGGCTCGGAAAACCCACGTTAAACTCGGCTTTGTGTCACATTTAACCTCGTGGGTTGGGGGTGGGGATCTAGTAAATACCGGCTAGCTGAAATCTTTTTCGGCTTGCTGCTCGAACTTTCTGCCTCTGAGCAGAGTGGAACCCGGACGAGACTATGCCAAAGGGCAGAGTATCATTCGATGAGGTAGACTGACCCGATCCCATTTATGTGGGTTCTACGGGGATTTTTTGGCCGAGCCTACGAGCTCAGAAGACACACGTTAAACTCGGCCTTGTGCCACATCTACCCTCGTCGGTGGGGCTAGTAAACATTGACTAACTGGAATCTGTTCCAGCTGTACCGGGTTACTCTCTGCCCGAAGGCAGAGAGTAACCCGGACGAGGCTATGCCGAAGGGCAGAGTCTCGTTCGGAGAGGTAGACCGACCCGATCCCGTTTATGCGGGGTCTACGGGGATTTTTTGGCCGGGTCTACATGCTCGGGAACCCCATATTAAATTTGGCCTTGTGCCACATGTGAGTGCGTGAGGCAGTTGCTAGATAAACTAGCTGGGATCTGTTCCAGCTGTGCTGGTTAAACTCTCTGCCTCCGGACAAAGAGGATCCCCAGACGAAGCTATTTCGAAGGGCAGAGTCTCGTCTCGGGAAACAGCTACTCGATCCCGTTTTATATGTGGTCTACGGGGAATTTTTGGCCGAGCCTACGGTCTCGGATGCCCCATATTAAACTAGGCCTTGCGCTACATCTAATCGCGTGGGGAGGTTAGTAAATATACTAGCTGGGATCTATTACTCAGATCTTAGCTGTTGTCGAATACTCTGCCTTCGAGCAGAGAGGAACCCGGACGAGGTTATGCCGAAGGGCAGAGTCTCGTATGGGGTGGTAAACAGACCCGAACCCATTTATGTGAGGTTTACGCTGAATTTTTGACCGAGCCTACGGATTCGGATTGTTCCACATTGAATTCGGCCTTGTGCCACATCCTACCCCATCAGGAGGTTGGTAAATATTACTAGCTGGGATCTGTTGAATACGACTCGGACTTACGCGAGAACTACCGACCTTCCAATAGTAGCACTCACTACTGGATTGACTTGCGACGACCTTGTGCATAACTGTTACCTTTATTCTTATTGTACTGTTTTTTTACAATAAACCTTTACTTATTTCATCCACCTTGTTTTTCAAGTATATATTTCTATTAGCACGGAATATAACAGAAAGAAAGAAAGAAAGAAGTGTTTTAAAGAAAAGCACTAATGACTCATTTTAATTTGAATTCTGTTTGTTTTTCAAGTATATATTCCTATTAGCACGGAATATAACAGAAAGAAAGAAAGGAAGAAAGAAAGAAAGAAAGAAAGAAGTGTTTTAAAGAAAAGCACAAATGACTCATTTTAATTTGAATTCTGTTTGGGTTTTTTATATATATTTTGTTTTTATATTTGATATTTTATTTTATTTTAATCGAGGCTCACTACAGATTAATGTTTTGTTTTTTTGTTTGTTTGTTTTTTTCTTTTTCTTTTTTTTTTTTTTTTTAACAGTTTGCGGTGTTGGGTGAAACTACCCCTACAGCCTATTCTATGTTCAATTTCTTTATCTCTTTTATACTATAAAAAAGGTTGTATTTCCCATCAAATCCAAGTTCCTGTAAAAGACACAAAAACTTAGTCTAGTAGGAAAAAGCAAGACATAAAGGTGCTAAATTACAAAACAAGACAAACATTGCGTGAAATTTTAAAAAAAAAAACACGTTTATTTTACAGCACTATTACGAAAAATAGGTACAAATACAAAGTTGCAAAAAATGTCCTTTTTTTCGCTTATTACAGCAGGATAAGAAATCTCTGACGTTAAAAAAAATTTGCCATCAGATATAAGGAAAAAAGTGTTACAAAAAAGGCTCAGATTCAATGACAAAAAAAGATTACGCCCTTTAAAATTGAAAAAAAGAGGAAAAACATGAAGGAAGTAAGAAAAATCACACAAGGCAAAAAATACAAAGCGCATCCACTTCAGTTCTTAACTGAATACTCAAAAGGGACATCTCAGCAAGAAGAGGGTTTCGTGTTTTCACAGGTTGTTGTCTCTAGGGCTTTTTGCTGGAAAGTGAACTTGAATGTTCGTTCGGTTTAAATTGTTCTCGGGAAGGCACAGAAAGAAATGTTCAGTCCTAGGGGTAGATTCTCCCTTGAATATGTCAGCTATTTCTTTCCTCCTGTTGATTTATGACCCACTCGGCTGGGCTAATCATTCGTCTTTGAAACGTGGGCGCTAATGCCTACTCCTCAAGAGTTAACTGCTTTCTTCATAAAAAATCATTGAGCACTTGATAATCCGCTAAATAACAGTCATTTTTATTGAACAAAGAAGCATCAATACCGGCTCAATCCAAGTTTTCACAAGGGCTTGAAGAAATTTCGTCTTTCATTGGCCGTAAATAGAAACCTTTCTCCATGAATTCAAAAAGTGAACCCCCAACAATTCAACAAATAATTTTAGAGGTATCAACCGCTGAGCCGAAAGGGACATGAAAAATGCTTCAATTTTTACACAAACCGTCGAGACTTCATAAAAATACACTTCTTCAAAAAAAACGCGTATTAAAAAGACAATCTAAACTATTATACATTTATACGCTTACTAGCAGCATGGTCCGGCGTTGCCCGTTCTTGATTAAAAAATCGTATGACTCGTACAGCAATCGCGATCACTTGACTTAAAATATTTTTGCCCTTCCTTGGGCAATCACCTTGGTTTCCATATCGATCATCACTGACCGTGCTTCAAATATTTCCTCATCTTTACCTTTGACGGCCTTTTTTTCAAAAAATCTGAAAATGGAAAAAAAAAAAAACATAAAATAATAATAATGATGGTGAAAACGTTACGGTTTATCCATTTTTAAGTTTCTACTAGCAGCATGACCCGGCATTGCCCGTGCTTGATTAAAAAATCATACGACTCATATAGCAATCGCTATCACTTGACTTAATTTTTGCCCTTCCTTGCCTTTAAAGGAGTGCCCTTGGCCGTGCTGATGTTGCTACATGCCTTACTTCTTGCCTATCTCACACTGCGAATTTTTTCTAAGCTCTATACTAAACATTAAATCTGTTACGAAGAAAGAACTAAACGAAATGAACACAAAACGATCAGCTTTAAAAAAAGGACTCGTAACTGGAAAAACCGAATGAAAAAAGAATGTTAACAACAAATACTTTTTCACACCCAACCCAGTTCTGCCGAATAAGAATCAACGTTGAGTTTAAGCAAGCGAATGAGCCAATTGGAGTAAAGTGTCATGCAGATTTAAATTTTTCCCACTTGTGACGAATGCAGCTATCGATTATTATTGCATGCTAGTTAACATTCGTGTCAGTCAGCTGTTGGCTCTCACGCTGGTCAATAGAATCTTCCTGCCTATTCGTGGCAGCCAGCTATAGGCTCTCACTCTGGCTAGTAGAAAATGGTCGCAAACTACATGAAAAGTGCCGTAGAAGCATGAAAAAAAATCGATTATTTCCACTATCGATGGGAGTTGGGAAATGCAAATTGGGTCTTGGCCTTTCCGCTAACTTGGAGCAGGTGCATGTAAATTTCTGGTGCAAATCTGTCGAAAATTGCGGCCGTGCATTCGTTACAAACACATATCCTGCCTTTTATAGATAGAGATAACATTTTTAAAATAATAAAAATATTTTTTATAATACAAAATTACGAATTTAATGACAAAAAAGATTACGGCCTTTAACATAATATAATTTAATTTAATAATGTAATTTAATATAACAGTAACCTTGACAGGGAAGGATATTAGAATAATCCAGAACCTATGCTGGCCAGCAAACTGTCTGCATACGAATAGAAAATGAATTCAGTAAATACATAAAAATTGAAGGAGTGTAAGACAAAGATGTTTCTACCCAGTGGATTTATTAAACGTAGACAGTGAAGGGATTCTAAGAGACTTAGAGGTATTACCAGGATTTATTATTGATATGCAGAGGACACAGAGTTGGTAGCAAACATAGAAAGGAAACTACAATATCTCCTACAGAATGTAGTAAGAAATGACTAAACATCAATTGCAAGGAGACAGAATATATGGTTGTCAGTAAAAGGATCAGTTGTCTCAATATGTAGATTACAAATTGGCGATGTCAAAATAAACTAAGTAGAAATATTTAAATATCTGTGAAGTGTTTTGCAGATGACTGAAAGTGCAACACCGACAATTGAAGGCTCATTGGGATAGCGAAAGATGCATTCTAAAAGCTAAGCAGAGTATCAAGAAAAAGGAAAATGTCGTCATAAACAAAAAAAAAGAAAAATACTTAGCTGTTTGATTATATCAGTAAAATATATTGCAGTGAATGCATAACAATCTCCTCACAGATGAAGAAGGACTTGAATCAACAGAAACAAAGAAAAAGTACTGAACTGTGACGTAATATCAGTCCTTCTATATGGCAGTAAATGATGGACAATCTCCTCAAGATGAAGAAGAAGACTTGAAACAATAGAAACAAAGAAAAGAGTACTGAACTGTTGCGTAATATCAAAAAACTATATGGCAGTGAATGCTGGACATTCTTCACAGATGAAGAAGACTTGAAAAATAGAAACAAAGAAAAGAGTATGAACTGTTACGTAATATCAGTCCTCCTATATGGCAGTGAATGATGGACAATCTCCTCACAGATGAAGAAGAGACTTGAAGCAAACAGAAACCAAGAAAAGAGTAAAAAAACTGTTACATAACATCAGTCCTCCTATATTTTACAGTGAATGATGGACAATCTCCTTACAGATGAAGAAGAGTGTTGAAGCAACCTTCAACAAATGGCAGAGTACTGAACTGTTACATAATATCAGTCCTCCTATATGGCAGTGAATGTTGGACAATCTCCTCACAGATGAAGGAGAGACTTGAATCAACAGAAACAAAGAAAAGTGTACTGAACTGTTACGTAATATCAGTCCTCCTATATGGCAGTGAATGCTGGACAATGTCCTCACAGATGAAGAAGAGACTTGAAGCAATAGAAACAAAGAAAAGAGTACTGAACTGTTGCGTAATATCACTCCTCCTATATGGCAGTGAATGCTGGACAATCTCCTCACAGATGAAGAAGAGACTTGAAGCAATAGAAACAAAGAAAATGTACTAAATTATTACGTAATATCAGTCCTCCTATATGGCAGTGAA
Organism: Acanthosepion pharaonis; assembly: GCA_903632075.3. Taxonomy (NCBI): domain Eukaryota; kingdom Metazoa; phylum Mollusca; class Cephalopoda; order Sepiida; family Sepiidae; genus Acanthosepion; species Acanthosepion pharaonis. The sequence goes on along the minus strand of CAHIKZ030001761.1, from coordinate 176,912 downwards.
TGCTGGACAATCTCTTCACAGATGAAGAAGAGATTTGAATCTACAGAAACAAAGAACAGTTTACGGAAATGTTACGTAATATCAGTCCTCCTATATGGCAGTGAATGCTGGACAATATCCTCACAGATGAAGAAGAGACTTGAAGCAATAGAAACAAAGAAAAGTGTACTGAACTGTTGCGTAATATCAGTCCTCCTATATGGCAGTGAATGATGGACAATCTCCTCACAGATGAAGAAGAGACTTGAAGCAAAATAAACAAAGAAAAGAGTACTGAACTGTTACGTAATATCAGTCCTCCTATACGGCAGTGAATATTGGACAATCTCCTCAGAGATGAAGAAGAGACTTGAAGCAATAGAAACAAAGAAAAGTGTACTGAACTGTTACGTAATATCAGTCCTCCTATATGGCAGTGAATGATGGACAATCTCCTCACAGGTGAAGAAGAGACTTGAAGCAACAGAAAGCAAGAAAAAGTACTGAACTGTTACGTAATATCAGTCCTCCTATATGGCAGTGAATGATGGACAATCTCCTCATAGATGAAGAAGAGACTTGAAGCAAAATAAACAAAGAAAAGAGTACTGAACTGTTACGTAATATCAGTCCTCCTATATGGCAGTAAATGATGGACAATCTCCTCACAGATGAAGAAGAGACTTGAAGCAATAAAAACAAAGAAAAGAGTACTGAACTGTTACGTAATATCAGTCCTCCTATATGGCAGTGAATGCTGGACAATCTCCTCACAGATGAAGAAGAGGCTTGAAGCAAAATAAACAAAGAAAAGTGTACTGAACTGTTACGTAATATCAGTCCTCCTATATGGCAGTAAATGATGGACAATCTCCTCACAGATGAAGAAAAGACTTGAAGTAACAGAAACCAAGAAAAGTGTACTGAACTGTTACGTAATATCAGTCCTCCTATATGGCAGTGAATGCTGGACAATGTCCTCACAGATGAAGAAGAGACTTGAAGCAATAGAAACAAAGAAAAGAGTACTGAACTGTTGCGTAATATCACTCCTCCTATATGGCAGTTAATGCTGGACATTCTCCTCACAGATGAAGAAGAGACTTGAAGCAATAGAAACAAAGAAAAGAGTACTGAACTGTTACGTAATATCAGTCCTCCTATATGGCAGTGAATGCTGGACATTCTCCTCACAGATGAAGAAGAGACTTGAAGCAATAGAAACAAAGAAAAGAATACTGAACTGTTACGTAATATCAGTCCTCCTATATGGCAGTGAATGCTTACAATCTCTCACAGATGAAGAAGAGACTTGAAACAACAGAAACAAAGAAAAAAGATACTGAACTGTTACGGATCAGTCCTCCTATATGGCAAAATATCAATGAAAGGACAATCTCCTCACAGATGAAGAAGTTATGAAGCAATAAAAACAAAGAAAAGAGTACTGAAATTACGTAATATCAACTCCTCCTATATGGCAGTGAATGCTGGACAATTTCCTCAAGATGAAGAAGAGGCTTGAAGCAAAATAAACAAAGAAAAGTGTACTGAACTGTTACGTAATATCAGTCCTCCTATATGGCAGTAAATGATGGACAATCTCCTCACAGATGAAGAAGAGACTTGAAGTAACAGAAACCAAGAAAAGTGTATGAACTGTTACGTAATATCAGTCCTCCTATATGGAATTCTTCTGGACCATGTCCTCACAGATGAAGAAGAGAACTTGAAGCAATAGAAACAAAGAAAAGAGTAAAACTGTTGCTGTAATATCACTCCTCCTTATGGCAGTTATGGACAAGATTCTCCTCACAGATGAAGAAGAGACTTGAAGCAATAGAAAACAAAGAAAAATACTGAACTGTTACGACAGAAATATCAGTCCTCCTCTATGGCAGTGAATGCTTTCACAATCTCTTCACAGATGAAGAAGAGACTTGAAACAATAGAAACAAAGAAAAGAGTACTGAACGGTTACGTAATATCAGTCCTCCTATATGGCAGTGAATGCTTTAATTATTCACAGATGAAGAAGAGACTTGAAAAAAAAGGAAAAAAAACAAAGAAAAGAGTACTGAACTGTTACGTAATACGAGTCCTTCTATGTGGCAGTGAATGCTGGACAATCTCCCCACAGTTCTGCATGAGGATGCTGAGAATACCATGGACTGAACATGAAAGAAAAATTGAGACAAAAAAGGACATTTATACTTAGAATCCGAAAGTGACAGCTGAAATTTCTAAGTCACAAAATTAGGAGAGAGAGCTACAAAGATTTGACACTCAAAAAAAAAAATTGAATGGACAGAAGAAAACAGTATTCAACCTACCTAATGAGCTTTGTTAATAGATGGCAGATCAGGTTTTAGGAGAGATAAAAAAAGTCAACATTTACTAAGAACTACAAAGTAGAGAAAGTTGAGAAGAGCCATGATCGCTAACGTCCTCAAGTGTCCTGGCACATATATGGCTGCTTTAAACTAGCGCCAAACGGAGAGAACATAACATAGACAAATAATAATAATAATAATAATAATAATAATAATAATAGCACCAACCCGACGCAGTTACCGTAAATAACGATGTAACTATCCTCTGGGACATGTCTATTCAAACTAACAGAGAAATAAAAGCCAACGGACTTGATATTATCATAAAAGACAAGAAATTCAGGAAGTGTAGGCATATTGACATAGCAGTACCATATGAGAGAAACACCTTCATGAAAATTATCGAGAAATTGTCCAAATACAAGAACCTGGAGATCAAGATTATCAGGATGTGGGGAATGATGACTGAGACTGTACCAATAGTAATCGGGGCACTGGGCCTCATAGAAAAAGGAATTGACACTTTTACTAACAATGTCCCAGGTAACATCAATGTACAAGTTGCCCAGAAGATCGCCCTACTAGGAACATCCCATATACTAAGAAAAGTGCTATTAATTAAATGACAATTCTCCTATAGGGCCTAAGGACCAGAGTTTGGACCTGGCTCTACAGGATACAAAGCAGGAAACATAACATACACAAATGAAAATAATAATAATAATAATAATAATAATAAATTGGTACGAGCATGTGCCTTGTAAAACAATTAAAGAAGTTGGAATGCTCATAATATTTTCGGACAATGATTTTCAGACGGATTGATGATAATAATAATAAAAAAAGACAAGAAATTCAGGAAGTGTTCCATTAATGACAGAGCAGTACCATTTGAGAGAAACACCTCCATGAAAATTATGTAGAAATTGTCCAAATACAAGAACCTGGAGATCAAGATTAACAGGATGTAGGGAATGATGACTGAGATTGTACCAATTGTAATCGGAGCACTGGGCTGCGTTAGAAAAGGAAGGAACAAATTTACTAACAGTGTCTCAGGTAACGTCAACATACAAGTTGCCCAGAAAATCGTCCTACGAGGAATAACCCACTAAGAAAATTGTTATGACAATTCCTCTATAGTGCCTAAGGATCATGAAACATAACATACACAAATAATGATAATAATAAAATAACAATAATAATAATAATAATAATAATGAGAAGAAGATTTTCAATTAAAAAAGGAAATTCGAGGAAGCACTATTTAATTATCTGAATCATATTTTAAAATGGGGTCTGAAAAAAATGATAAAGAACGGTTCTGATGATTTTCTACAATCTTGTATCAGGCGAAGATCATAAAAGGCAATAAGGCTTATAATTGAATAATATTTTGAATAAATGAAAAACTTCATTGGAACACACTACGATTTAATTGGATTACTACTACTATAAATAATAACAATAAACTGAAGACAATTTCTAGACATAATGGACGTTTGCATAAGAAAATTTTCACTTTTTTCAAAAGAATAAAAAAATATTAAATATGGAAACAAAGATTCAAAATTGTGTCAATTTTTGAAATAATATCAATATTTGAATTCATTGAGAAATGGTTACAATGTAAAGAAATTCATGTAATAATATAACAAAAATGAGATGAATTTCCAGATAATTGATGAATAATGTAAAAATTCATCAAAGATTTTCATTTTTGAGAAACAAATTCAACAAAAAAAGATGAAGGACAATAGTCCGAATAATAATGTAAATAATGAAAAATATCTGAAAGATGAGATATTTAGTTACAAATAGACGAAAGTTGTAATATAATATGGAAGAATGAAAGATGAAGACAATAGTCCATAATAACAAAGATGAAGAGTCCGAATAATGTAAAAATTCATCTTTTAGATGAGAAAACATTTAGAAAAACAATGTTAAATAACAACAAAGATGAAGACAATAGTCCGAATAAAAAATAATGTAATAATGAAAACTCCTCATCTCAGAAATGATAGTATTTGAGTTAAACGTTTGTTAACAACAACAAAGATGAAACGTTAATGTGTAATGAAAACCTATCCCGAAAAAAGATGAAGACAATAGTCCAGAATAAGGTAAATAATGTAAATAATCTCAGAATATAGGCAAATACTGAAAATTTGAAAAATTGTAATAAATGAAGACAAAAAATATGAATAATGAATAGTCCAATAAAAACATAAATAATAATGATAAACAATATCTCATCTCAGAAATATAGGCAGTTACTGAAAACAAAAAAAAAAATAAATATGGAGACAAAGATGAAGACAATAGTCCGAATAATATGTAAAAATGAAAATAAAAACATCTCAGAAATATAGGCAGTTAAAAAAGATTTAGGAAAACGTTGTAATAAAAGATGAATAATGACAAAGATGAGGAAATAATATAAGGTAAATAATGAAAATATCTCATCTGAGAAATATAGAAAACTTTAAAGAAAACGTTGTAATAAATAACAACAAAGATGAAGGACAATAGTCCGAATAATATGTAAATAATGAAAAGACATTTAATAAATTCATCTCAGAAATATAGGCAATTAACAAAAAAAGATGAAACGTTGTAATAAATATGGAGACAAATGAAGGATAATAACAAAGATGATAAGAATAATAATGGAATAATACCTCATCTCATCTGAAATATGAGAAAACATTTAAAGAAACGTTGTTAATAAATAACAGACAAAGATGAAGAACAATAGTCCAGATAAATATGTAAATAATGTAAATGAAAATATTTCATCTCAGAAATATAGGCAGAAAACATTTAGATTCGTTGTAATAAATAACAACAAAAAGATGAAGACAATAGTCCAATAATATGTAAATAATGAAAATAATATCTCATCTCAGATCCCATAGGCAACTGAAAGGCCGAAACGTTGTAATAAATATGGAAACAAAGATGAAGACAATAGTCCAGATAAGGTAAATAATGAAAAATACCTCATCTCATCTCAAAATATGAGAAATACTGAAAGGCCGAAACGTTGTAATAAATATGGAACAAAGATGAAGACAATAGTCCAGATAATATGGAATAATGAAAAATGTATCTGAAAGATCTCATCTTTAGAAATATAGTGATAATAACAAAAAGATGAAGAAACGTTGTAATAATAAATATGAAAACAAAGATGAAAGAATAGTCCAGATAAGGAAATAATGTAAATAACAACAAATCTCAGAAAATAGTCTGAATATGTGGAATAATGAAAATAATGTAATAAGATGGAAACAAAGATGAAGACAATAACAAAGATGAAGACAAATAATGTCCGAATAATCATCTCAAATAATATAGGCAGTTACTGAAAGGCCGAAAACGTTGTAATAAATATGGAGACAAAGATGAAGACAATAGTCCAGATAAGGTAAATAATGTACATAATAAAAATCTCAGAAATATATAAAAAAGATTTAAAGGCCGAAATTGTAGATAAAATAGTGGAGAATAAGAATGATGAAAATAGTCCTGAGAAGAAAACATTTAGAAAAACATGTACAACAAAGATGAAGACTCATCTCAGAAATAATGAAAAGCAGTTACTGAAAATTTGAAACGTTGTAATAAATATGAAGACAAAGAATAAATAATGAAAAGTCCAGATAATGTAAAATTTAGTAAACATAATAACAACAAAGATCTCAATAGAAATATAGGCAATAATGAAAAGACTTATCTGAAAAGATGAGAAAATATTTAGAGAAACAAAGATGAACAACAAAGATGAAGATAATAGTCCGAATAATATGAATAATGATAATACTTCATCTGAAAAATATAAACATTTAGAGAAACGTTGTGATAATAACAATAAATATGAAGACAATGAGTCAAAGTCCAATATGGTAAATAATGAAAATACTTCATCTCAGAAATATAGGCAGTTACTGAAACAAAGATGAAACGTTGTGAATAAATATGGAATAATGAAAGATGAAGATGATAGTCCAGATAAACGTTGTGTTAATAACAACAAAGATGAAGACAATAGTCTCATCTCAGAAATATGAAAAGTTATCTGAAAGATGAAAAACGTTGTAAGAAATATGGAACAAAGATGAAGACAATAGTCCAGAATAATATGTAAATAATGAAAATACTTCATCTATAGGCAAAACTTTAAGAGAAAAACGTTGTAATAAATATGGAAGATGAAGACAATAGTCCAGAAATATAAATAATGAAAAATAATCTGAGAAATGAGAAAACATTTAGGCCGTCGTTGTGTTAAAACAACAAAGATGAAGACAATAGTCCTAATATGTGGAAATGTTGAGAAGATGATAAATTTCCCAGAAACGTTGTAATAATAACAACAAAGATGAAGACAATAGTCCAGAATAATATGTAAATAATGAACATAATAAATCTCATCTGAGAAATTTAGGCAATAACAACAAAAAGATGAAGACAATAGCCGAAAATATTGGAATAATGAAATACTTCATCTGACAAAGATGAAGACAATAGTCCAGATAAGGTAAATAATAAAAAGTGGAATAATGAAAACCCCCATCTCAGAAATATGAGAAAATATTTACAAAAACGTTGAAACGTTGAACAAAGATGAAGAAATAGACAAATAATATGAATAATGAAAAGTTCCAGATAAGATGAGAAAATTTAGAGAAACATTTAATAACAACAAAGATGAATCTCCGAATAATATAGGAATAATGAAAAGACTTCATCTGAAAGATGAGAAAACGTTTAATAAATATGGTTAATAACAACAAAGATGAAGACAATAGTCCAGATAATATGTGGAATAATGAAAATACTTCATCTCAGAAATATGAGCAAATATTTAAAGAAACGTTGTAATAAATATGGCGACAAAAAAGATGAAGACAATAGTCCGAATAATATGTAAATAATGAAAAATACTTCATCTGAGAAATATATGAGAAAACATTTAAAGAAAAACGTTGTAATAATAACAACAAAGATGAAGACAATAGTCCGAATAATATGTGGAATAATGAAAATACTTCATCTCAGAAATATGAGAAAACATTTAAAGAAAACGTTGTGTTAAATAACAACAAAGATGAAGACAATAGTCCGAATAATATGTGGAATAATGAAAATACTTCATCTCAGAAATATGAGAAAAAATTTAGAAAAATTGTTGTAAATATGGAGACAAAGATGAAGACAATAGTCCGAATAATATGTGGAATAATGAAAATACTTCATCTCAGAAATTTAGAGAGAAACTTGAAAACAACAAAGCCGAAACAATAGTGTAATAAATATGTGGAATAACAAAGATGAAGATGAATAGTCCAGAAACGTAATAACAATAATGAAGTACATAATAATTCATCTCAGAAATATGAAGATGAAAAAGTTACTGAAAGGCCGAAACGTTGTAATAAATATGGCGACAAAGATGAAGACAATAGTCAGATAAGGTAAATGAAGACAATACCTCAATCAGAAATAATGAAAAGTTACTGAAAGATGAGAAAACGTTTAGAGAAATATTGTGAATAAAAGATGAAGACAATAGTCCGAATAATTCAAATGAATGTACATTTATAAAACGTTTTCATCTCATGAAATATAGAATAATATGTGGAATAATGATTACTGAAAAAACATTTAGAAAACGTTGTGTTAATAACAACAAAGATGAAGACAATAGTCCGAATAAGGTAAATAAATAATGAAAAGACTTCATCTCAGAAATGAGAAAACATTTAGAAAACGTTGTAAATAAATATGGAACAAAGATGAAGACAATAGTCCAATAATATAAATAATAATGAAAAGACTTCATCTCAGAAATATAGGCAGTTAACAAAGGCCGAAAACAAAGTGAATAAATATGGCAAAGATGAAGACAATAGTCCAGAAAGGTAAATGTGTAATAATGATCTCAGAAATATAGGCAGTTACTGAAAAGCCGAAAAAACATTGTAATAAATAATAACAACAAAGATGAAGACAATAGTCCAATAATATAAATAATGTACATAACTTCATCTCAGAAATATATGAGAAACTGAAAGGCCGAAACGTTGTAATAAATATGGATGAAGACAATAGACAAAATATGAAGACAATAGTCCAGATAAATGAAAAAAAACATTGTAAATAATGTAATGAATAGACAATATCTCAGAAATATAAAAAGTTCATTTGAGAAAACATTTAGAGAAACGTTGTAATTAATAACAACAAAGATGAAGACAATAGTCCGAATAATATGTAAATAATGAAAATACTTCATCTCAGAAATATGAGAAAACATTTAGAAAACGTTGTAATAAATAAAACAAAGATGAAGACAATAGTCCGAATAATATGTAAATAATGAAAATACTTCATCTGAGAAATATGAATGAAAACATTTAGAGAAAGGCCGAAACGTTGTAATAAATAAATAACAAAGATGAAGACAATAGTCCAGAATAATTTAAAAATAATGTGTAATAATAACTCATCTCAGAAATATAGGCAGTTATTGAAAATGAAAAGCCGAAACGTTGTAATAAATAAGATGAAGACAATAGTCCGAATATAATAGGAAAAAGAATAATGAAAAGAATACCTCATCTCAGAAATGAATAATGAAAAGATACTGAAAGAGAAAAAACGTTGTAATAAATAACAAAGAAAAGATGAAGACAATAGTCCGAATAAGGTAAAATAATACAAATACCTCATCTCAGAAATATATGGAAAATGAAAGGCCGAAACGTTGTAATAAATAACAACAAAGATGAAGACAATAGTCCAGATAATATGTAAATAATGAAAAATACCTCATCTGAGAAATATGAGAAAACATTTAAAGAAACGTTGTGTTAAATATGGCAACAAAGATGAAGACAATAGTCCAGATAATATAAATAATGTATAAAATAAGACTTCATCTCAGAAATATAATAATGAAAAAACATTGAAAGGCCGAAAACGTTGTAATAAATATGGAACAAAGATGAAGACAATAGTCCAGATAATATGTGGAATAATGTTCACATAAGAAAACATCTCAGAAATATAAAACAAAGATACTGAAATAGGCCGAAACGTTGTAATAAAAGACTATGGAGACAAAGATGAAGATGAAATAGTCCAATAATATGTAAATAATGAAAATACTTCATCTCAGAAATATAAATTTAGAGAAACATTGTTGTTACTGAAAGGCCAAAACGTTGTAATAAATATGGAATACAAAGATGAAAGATGAATAGTCCAGATAAGGTAAATAAAAGATGAAGACAATACTCCGAATATCTGAGAAATATAAAAGCAGTTACTGAAAAGCCGAAAAACATTGTAAAACGTAAATAACAACAAAAAGATGAAGACAATAGTCCGAAAGGTAAATAATGGAATAATGAAAAGACTTCATCTGAGAAGATGAGAAAACATTTAAAGAAACGTTGTAATAAATAACAACAAAGATGAAGACAATAGTCCAGATAATATGTAAATAATGAAAAGAATTCATCTGAGATCTGAGAAACATTTAGAAGGCAGTTAATAACAAAAGATGAAGAAATAGTTGAATAATATGTGGAATAATGAAAAGACAAAGATGAAGAAGATGAGTCCAGATTTAGAGAAACATTGTGTTAATAACAACAAAGATGAAGACAATAGTCAGAATAATATGTGAAAATGAAAAACGTTGTCTGAAATATGGAGAAAAATTTGAGAAACAATAGTCCAACAAAGATAAATAATAGTCCGAATAATATGTCTCAATAATATAAGACTTCATCTGAGAAGATGAGAAAACATTTAGATAAATATGGAATAACAAAAAGATGAAGACAATAGTCCAGAAATAATAATGTAAATAATGAGACAATAGTCCAAAAATACTTCATCTCAGAAATATAGGCAACATTTGAAAGAAACGTTGTTGTAATAAATATGGCGACAAAGATGAAGACAATAGTCCGAATAATAAATAATGAATAATGAAAAGACTCATCTCAGAAATATAGGCAGTTAAAACAAAGGCAACAAATGAAGAATAAATATGTGGAATAATGAAAGATGAGAAGATGAAAACATTTAGTCCAGAATAACAAAAAAGATGAAGACAATAGTCTCAATAATATGTGAAATAATGAAAAAGCAGTTATCTGAAAGGATGAAAAACATTTAATAAACATTGTTAATATGGCAACAAAGATGAAGACAATAGTCCAGAATAAAATAATGGAATAATGAAAAAGACTTCATCTCAGAAATGATAGGCAGTTACAAAGAAAGGCCGAAACGTTGTAATAAATATGGAGACAAAGATGAAAAATAGTCCAATAATAAGGTAAATAAATAATATGTGAAAATAAAAGACTTCATCTCAGAAATATAGGCAGTTAGAGAAAAAAAAGAAACGTTGTAATAAATATAACAAAAAAGATGAAGACAATAGTCCAGATAATATGTGGAATAATGAAAATACTTCATCTCAGAAATATAAACAGTTACTTGAAAGGCCGAATAATATGAAAATGAAAAGACTTCATCTAATAAAAACATTTAGAGAAACATTGTGTTAATAACAACAAAGATGAAGACAATAGTCCGAATAATATGTGGAATAATGAAAAATACTTCATCTCAGAAATGAGAAAACATTACTGAAAGGCCGAAACGTTGTAATAAATATGGAACAAAGATGAAGACAATAGTCCAGATAATATGTAAATAATGAAAATACTTCATCTCAGAAATATAAAAAACATTTAGAGAAAGGATGAAGAAAATAGTCCGAATTGTAATAAATATGGAGAAGATGAGAAAACAAGAGAAACGTTGTGTTAATAACAAAGATGAAGACAATAGTCCGAATAATATGTAAATAATGAAAAATACTTCATCTGAGAAATATATGAGAAAACTTTAAAGGCCGAAACGTTGTAATAAATATGGAACAAAGATGAAGACAATAGTCCAGATAATATGTGGAATAATGAAAATAATTCTCATCTGAAAATAGGCAGAGAAAACATTTAGAAAACGTTGTAATAAATATGGAACAAAGATGAAGACAATAGTCCGAATAATATGTAAATAATGAAAAGAATACCTCATCTCAGAAAATATGAGAAAAATATTTAAGAGAAACGTTGTAATAAAATGGCGACAAAGATGAAGACAATAGTCCGAATAATATGTGGAATAATGAAAAATACTTCATCTGAGAAGATGAGAAAGTTTTAGAGAAAGGCCGAAACGTTGTAATAAATAACAACAAAGATGAAGACAATAGTCCGAATAATATGTGGAATAATGAAAATACTTCATCTGAGAAATATAGAAAACATTTAAAGGCCGAAACGTTGTAATAAATAACAACAAAAAGATGAAGACAATAGTCCGAATAATATGTGGAATAATGAAAAGAATTCATCTCAGAAATTTAGATAAACAGTTACTGAAAACAAAAACGTTGTAATAAATATGGAATAAAGATGAAAGACAATAGTCCATTTAGAGAAACGTGTTAATAAGGTAAATAAAGTGAATAATAATCATCTCAATAATATAGGCAATGAAAAGACTTCATCTGAAAAGATGAGAAAACATTTAGAGAAATAAATATTAATAACAACAAAGATGAAGACAATAGTCCGAATAATATAAATAATAATGAAAAGACTTCATCTGAGAAATGAGAAAACATTTAGAGAAACGTTGTAATAAATATGGCGACAAAGATGAAGACAATAGTCCGAATAATATGTGGAATAATGAAAATACTTCATCTCAAGAAATATAGAAAGTTACTGAAAGGCCGAAACGTTGTTTAGTTAAATAACAACAAACAAAGATGAAGAATAGTCAATAGTCCAATAAACATTTAGTTGTAAATAATGATGAAATAATAGTCCGAATAATATGTGGAATAATGAAAAGACTCATCTCAGAAATATAGGCAAACATTACTGAAAGGCCGAAACGTTGAATAAATATGAATAATATGAAGATGAAAAGACAATAGTCCAAGATGAGGTAAAATTTAGAGAAAATAATGTCATCTCACAAAAAAGATGAAGACAATTAATAATATGAATAATGAAAAGACTTCATCTGAACGATGTAAAACAAATATGGCGACAAAGATGAAGACAATAGTCCGAATAATATGTGGAATAATGAAAAACTTCATCTGAGAAGATGAGAAAACATTTAGAGAAAAACGTTGTGTTAATAACAACAAAGATGAAGACAATAGTCCGAATAATATGTGGAATAATGAAAAGACTTCATCTGATCTGAGAAAACATTTAGAAGAAACGTTGTGTTAATAACAAAAAGATGAAGAAATAGTCCGAATAAATATGGAATAATGAAAAGACAAAGAAGATGAGAAAATATTCCAGAAAAGTTGTGTTAATAACAACAAAGATGAAGATAATAGTCCGAATAATATGAAATAATGAAAAGTTCATCTGAGAAGATGAAAAAACGTTTTAGAATAAATATGGAATAACAAAAAGATGAAGACAATAGTCCGAATAATATGTAAATAATGAAAAGACTTCATCTCAGAAATATAGAAAAATATTTAAAGAAACGAAACGTTGTAATAAATAACAAAGATGAAGACAATAGTCCGAATAATATGTGGAATAATGAAAAATACTTCATCTGAGAAATATGAGAAAATTACTGATTTAGAAAACGTGTGTTAAATACAACAAAGATGAAGACAATAGTCCGAATAATATAATAATGTAAAAAGACATCTCAGAAAGATGAGGAAAACAATAGTCCGAAACGTTGTGTTAATAACAACAAAGATGAAGACAATAGTCCGAATAATATGTGGAATAATGAAAAGACTTCATCTGAAAGATGAGAAAAACATTTAGAGAAACGTTGTGTAAATAAATACAAAGATGAAGACAAAGATGAATAATATGAATAATGAAAATAGTCCAAGATGAGAAAACATTTAGAAATAATGTACATAATAACAACAAAAATGAAATATATAGTCCGAATAATATGTGGAATAATGAAAAGACTTCATCTTGATGAGAAATTGTGGATAACAACAAAGATGAAGACAATAGTCCGAATAATATGTGGAAATAATGTAAATTTAGAGAAACGTGTGTTAATAACAACAAAGATGAATAGTCTCAATAATGAAAGAATAAGATGAGAAAACATTTAGAAAACATTGTGTTAATAACAACAAAGATGAAGACAATAGTCCGAATAATATGTGAATAAAAATGGAGACAAAGATGAAAGATGACAAACATTTAGAGAAACAATTGTAATAACAACAAAGATGAAGACAATATCTCATAAATATAATGAAAAGACTTCATCTGAAAAGATGAAAAAATTTTAGAGAAACATATGGCGACAAAGATGAAGACAATAGTCCGAATAAAATAATGGAATAATGAAAAGACTTTCATCTGAGAAAAAGATGAGAAAACATTTAGAGAAACGTTGTGTTATATAACAACAAAGATGAAGACAATAGTCCGAATAATATGTGGAATAATGAAAATACTTCATCTGAGAAATATGAGAAAACATTTAGAGAAAGGCCGAAAAAGATGAAGACGTTGAATAATAAATAATGGCAACAAAGATGAAGACAATAGTCCAGAAACAAAAATAATGGAATAATAATAATGAAAAGACTTCATCTGATAAGATGAGAAAAACATTTAAAGGCCGAAACGTTGTAATAAAATGGACAAAGATGAAGACAATAGTCCGAATAATATGTGGAATAATGAAAATACTTCATCTGAGAAATATGAGAAAGATATTTAAAGGAAACGTTGTAATAAATAACAACAAAGATGAAGACAATAGTCCAGATAATATGTGGAATAATGAAAATACTTCATCTCAGAAATATAGAAAACATTTAGAGAAACGTTGTAATAAATAACAACAAAGATGAAGACAATAGTCCGAATAATATGTGGAATAATGAAAAATACTTCATCTGAGAAATATAAAACATTTACTGAAACATTGTGTTAACGTTGATGAAGAAATATGGAGAATAAATATGAAGACAATAGTCCAGAAAAATGTAAAATAATGAAACTTCAGATAATACAATAGTCATCTCAAAAATAAATATAGGCAGTTAATAAATAATATGTGGAATAATGAAAAGACTTTGAGAAGATGAGAAAACATTAAAAATTGTGACAAAGATGAAGACAATAGTCCAATAATATGTGGAATAATGAAAAATACTTCATCTCAGAAATATAGAGAAAAAAATTTAGGCCGAAACGTTGTAATAAATATGGAGACAAAGATGAAGACAATAGTCCAATAATATGTGGAATAATGAAAATACTTCATCTGAGAAGATGAGAAAACATTTACTGAAAAAACCGAAACGTTGTAATAAATATGGCGACAAAGATGAAGACAATAATATAAGTGGAATAATGAAAAATACTTCATCTGAAAATATACAGAAAATGAAAAGGCCGAAACGTTGTAATAAATATGGAGACAAAGATGAAGACAATAGTCCAGATAATATGTAAATAATGAAAAAATATTCATCTCAGAAATATGAGAAAACATTTAAAGGCCGAAAACGTTGTAATAAATAACAACAAAGATGAAGACAATAGTCCAATAATATGTAAATAATGAAAAAATTCATCTGAGAAGATGAGAATCATTTAGAAAATAGGCAGTTACAACAAAGGCCGAAACAATTGTAATAAATAATAATGAAAAAGATGAAGATGAGAAAATAGAGAAACAGAATAACAAAAAGATGAATAATAGTCCAATAATATCTCATCTAATGAAAATATAGACAGAGAAGATGAAAAACATTTAGAAAACGTTGTGTTAATAACAACAAAGATGAAGACAATAGTCCAATAATAAAATATGTACAATAATGAAAAGACTTCATCTCATCTCAGAAATATAGAACAAAGATAGATACTGAAAGGAATAATATGTGGAATAAAACGTTGTAATAAATATGGAACACAAAGATGAAGACAATAGTCCAGATAATATGTAAATAATGAAAATACTTCATCTCAGAAATATAGAAACAGATACTGAAAAGATGAAACGTTGTAATAAATAACAACAAAGATGAAGACAATAGTCCGAATAATATGTGGAATAATGAAAATAATACTTCATCTCAGAAATATATGAAGACAATAGTCAGATACTTAAAAGATGAAAAACATTTAGCCGAAACGTTGTGTAAATATGGAGACAAAGATGAAGACAATAGTCCAGATAATATAAATAAATAATGAAAATACTTCATCTCAGAAATATAGAGAAAAACATTTAAGGCCGAAACGTTGTAATAAATAACAACAAAGATGAAGACAATAGTCCAAATAATGTAAATAATGAAAATAATACATCTGAGAAATATAGGCAGAAACTTTTTAGAAAACGTTGTAATAAATATGGAATAATGACAAAGATGAAGACAATAGTCCGAATAATAACAAAGATAAATAATGTAAAATACTTCATCTCAGAAATATAGGCAGAACATTTAAGGCCGAAACAATTGTAATAAATATGGAGACAAAGATGAAGACAATAGTCCAGATAAATGTAAATAATGTAATAATAATGACCTCATCTCAGAAATATAGGCAAACATACTGAAACGCCGTGTTAATAACAACAAAGTTGTAATAAATATGGATACAAAGATGAAAGACAAAACATTTCCAGAAAAGGTTGTGTTAATGTACATAAAGATCATCTCCGAAATATAGGCAGAATAATGAAAAGCCTAAAACGTTGTAATAAATATGGAGACAAAGATGAAATGTTGTGTTATAGTCCAAATGAAGAAATAATCCGAATAATATGTGGAATAATCAAAATATAAACAGTTAGAAAACAAAGGCCGAAACGTTGTAATAAATATGGAACAAAGATGAAGACAATAGTCCAGATAATATGTAAATAATGAAATAATACTTCATCTCAGAAATATGAGAAGATATTTAGGCCGAAACGTTGTAATAAATATGGAACAAAGATGAAGACAATAGTCCAGAATAATGTTTAAATAATGTAAATATCTCATCTCAGAAATATAGGCAGAAACTTAAAGGCCGAAACGTTGTAATAAATATGGCGACAAAGATGAAGACAATAGTCCAGAATGGTAATAATGTACATAATACCTCATCTCAGAAATATAGACAGACTGAAAGGCCGAAACGTTGTAATAAATATGGAACAAAGATGAAGACAATAGTCCAGATAAGGTAAAATAATGTACATAATACCTCATCTCAGAAATATAGAGAAAACATTTAGCCGAAACGTTGTAATAAATATGGAACAAAGATGAAGACAATAGTCCAGATAATAATAATGTATAATAAAAGACTTCATCTCAGAAGATAGGCAAATATTTAGAAAAACGTTGTAATAAATATGGCGACAAAGATGAAGACAATAGTCCAGATAAGGTAAATAATGTAAAATGAATATCTCATCTCAGAAATATAGGCAGAAGACTGAAAGGCCGAAACGTTGTAATAAATATGGCGACAAAGATGAAGACAATAGTCCAATAAGGTAAATAATGTACATAAAGATCTCATCTCAGAAATATAGAAGTTACTGAAAGGAAGAAACGTTGTAATAAATATGGAGAAAAGATGAAGACAATAGTCCAATAAGGTAAATAATGTACATGAAAAGACTTCATCTCAGAAATATAGAAAACATTTAAGGCCAAAACGTTGTAATAAATATGGAACAAAGATGAAGACAATAGTCCAATAATATGTAAATAATGTAAATAATATCTCATCTCAGAAATATAGAGAACTGAAAGGCCCGAAACGTTGTAATAAATATGGCGACAAAGATGAAGACAATAGTCCGAATAATGTGGAATAATAAATAATGTAGAAATATCTCATTTCAGAAATATAGGCAGTTAAGATGAAGAAAGGCCGAAACGTTGTAATAAATATGGCGACAAAGATGAAGAAACATTTAATAGTCCAATATAAGGTAAATAATGTACATAATACAATAGTCATCTCAGAAATATAGAAAGATACTGAAAGGCCGAAACGTTGTAATAAATATGGCGACAAAGATGAAGACAATAGTCCGAATAATATGTAAATAATGAAAATACTTCATCTCAGAAATATAGGCAGTTACATTTAGGCCGAAACGTTGTAATAAATATGGAACAAAGATGAAGACAATAGTCCGAATAATATGTAAAATAATGTAAAATACTTCATCTCAGAAATATAGACAGATACTGAAAGGCCGAAACGTTGTAATAAATATGGAGACAAAGATGAAGACAATAGTCCAGATAATGTAAATAATGTACATAATACCTCATCTCAGAAATATAGGCAGAACTGAAATTTAGAGAAACGTTGTAATAAATATGGCGAGATGAAGACAATAGTCCAATAATGATGTAAATAATGTACATAAAAAGACTTCATCTCAGAAATAGAAAACATTTACTGAAAAACGGCCGAAATAACAATAAATATGAAGACAAAGATGAAGAACAATAGTCCAGATAAGGTAAATAATGTAATAATACCTCATCTCAGAAATATAGAAAGATACTGAAATAATGAAACGTTGTAATAAATATAATAAATGATGAACAAAGATGAAGACAATAGTCCGAATAATATGTAAATAATGAAAATACTTCTCATCTCAGAAATATAAACAGATATTTACTGAAAGGCCGAAACGTTGTAATAAATATGGCGACAAAGATGAAGACAATAGTCCGAATAAGGTAAATAATGTACATAATACTCATCTCAGAAATATAGACAGATATTGAAAGGCAAAAAAATAGTTGTAATAAATGGCGAAACAAGATGAAGACAATAGTCCAATAATAATAAACAAAGATGAATAATGTACATAATATCATCTCAGAAGATGAGAAAATTTAGACAGAAAGGCCGAAACGTTGTAATAAATATGGCGACAAAGATGAAGACAATAGTCCAGATAATGTAAATAATGTAAATAATATCTCATCTCAGAAATATAGACAGATATCTGAAAGGCCGAAACGTTGTAATAAATATGGCGACAAAAAGATGAAGACAATAGTCCGAATAATATGTAAATAATGTAAAATACTTCATCTCAGAAATATAGACAGATATTGAAAAGACTTTTATCTGAGGCCGAAACGTTGTAATAAATATGGAGACAAAGATGAAGACAATAGTCCGAATAATGTAAATAATGTACATAATAAGATGAGAAAACATTTCAGAAATATAGAAAGACATTTCCGAAGGCCGAAAAAGTTGTAATAAATATGGCGACAAAGATGAAGACAATAGTCCGAATAATATGTAAATAATGTAATACCTCATCTCAGAAATATAGAGAAAGATATTTAAAGGCCGAAACGTTGTAATAAATATGGCAACAAAGATGAAGACAATAGTCCAGAATAATAACATTAAATAATGTAAAATACCTCATCTCAGAAATATAGAAGATATTTAAAAGGATGAAACGTTGTAATAAATATGGCATTTACAAAAGATGAAGACAATAGTCCGAATAATATAAATAATAATGAAAAGACTTCATCTCAGAAATATAGGAAAATATTTAAAGGCCGAAACGTTGTAATAAATAACAACAAAGATGAAGACAATAGTCCGAATAATATGTAAAAAAGACTTCATAGAAGATGAGAAAATTTAGAGAAACGTTCATCTCAGAAATATATATAGAATAATGAAAAGAAGGAAGATGAAAACATTTAGAAAAACGTTGTAATAAATATGGCGACAAAGATGAAGATGAATAACATTTAGAGAAACATTGATGAAAATAATGTCCATAATAATATCTCATAAATGAAAAGAGATATCTGAAAAGATGAGAAAACGTTGTAAGAAATATGGCGAACAAAAAGATGAAGACAATAGTCCGAATAATATGGGAATAATGAAAATAATACTTCATCTCAGAAATATAGGCAGATAAAAATTTAGAGAAACGTTGTAATAAATATAACAACAAAGATGAAGACAATAGTCCGAATAATATGTAAATAATGAAAATACTTCATCTCAGAAATATAAAACAGACTGAAATTTAAGAACAAAACGTTGTAATAAATATGGCGACAAAGATGAAGACAATAGTCCAATAATTTAGAAAAACGTTGTAAATAATGTACATAATACCTCATCTCAATAAATATAGAAAAAAGATTTAGAAAGGCCGAAACGTTGTAATAAATATGGCAACAAAGATGAAGACAATAGTCCGAATAATATGTAAATAATGTAAAATACTTCATCTCAGAAATATAGAAAATACTGAAAGGAAAAACGTTGTAATAAAAATAACACAAAGATGAAGACAATAGTCCGAATAATATGTAAATAATGAATAATACTTCATCTGAGAAATATAGAAAGATATTTAAAGGCCGAAACGTTGTAATAAATATGGCAACAAAGATGAAGACAATAGTCCGAATAATATAAATAATGAATAATAAAAGATCTCATCTGAAATATAGAGAGTTAACAAAGGCCGAAAACGTTGTAATAAATATGGAACAAAGATGAAGACAATAGTCCGAATAATATGTAAATAATGTAATAATAAAAACATTCATCTCAGAAATATAGAAAATATTTAAGAAAATGTAATAAATATGGAGACAAAGATGAAGACAATAGTCCGAATAATAATAAATAATGTAATAATGAATACTTCATCAGAAATATGAGTTACTGAAAGAGAAAACGTTGTAAAAATATGGCGACAAAGATGAAGACAATAGTCCAATAATAATGTAAATAATGTAAATAATAACAACAAAGATGAAGACAATAGTCATCTCAGAAATATAGGCAGAAAAATGATTTAAGGCCGAAACGTTGTAATAAATATGGCAACAAAGATGAAGACAATAGTCCAGAATAATGTAAAAATGTAATGAAAAGACTTCATCTCAGAAATATGAGAAAACATTTAGAAAAAACGAAACGTTGTAATAAATAACAAAGATGAAGACAATAGTCCGAATAATATGTAAATAATGTAAAATACTTCATCTCAGAAATATGAGAAAACATTTAAGAAACGAAACGTTGTAATAAATATGAACAAAGATGAAGACAATAGTCCAATAAGTGGAATAATGAAAAAATACTTCATCTGAGAAATATGAGAAAAAGGCTTAGAGAAAAACATTGTAATAAATATGGCGACAAAGATGAAGACAATAGTCCAAATAATATGTGGAATAATGAAAATACTTCATCTCAGAAATATAGGCAAAAAACAAAGAGAAACGTTGTGTGTTAAATATGGAGAAAATGAAGAAGACAATAGTCCAGATAATATAAATAATAATGAAAATACTTCATCTGAGAAATATAGGAGAAACATTTAGAGAAAACGTTGTAATAAATAACAACAAAGATGAAGACAATAGTCCGAATAATATGTAAATAATGTAAAGACTTCATCTGATAAGATGAGAAAACATTTAGAGAAATATTGTGTTAGTAACAACAAAGATGAAGAAACGTTGTAATAAATATGGAACAAAGATGAGAAACAATAGTCCAATAAGAAAAATATGAACATAATATCATCTCAGAAATATAGAAGATAGAAAACATTTAGAGAAACGTTGTGTTAATAATAACAAAAAGATGAAGACAATAGTCCGAATAATATGTGGAATAATGAAAATACTTCATCTCAGAAATATAGGAAAATATTTAGAAAACATTGTTTAAGTAATAAAAAAAAGATGAAGACAATAGTCCGAATAATAAATAATGAAAAGACTGGATCTGAGAAAGATGAAGAAAATAGTCCAGAAACAATGTAAATAATGTACAAAGATGAAGACAATCTCAGAAATATAGGAATAATGAAAAGACTTATCTGAAAGATGAGAAAACATTTAGTAAACAATATGGCGAACAAAAAGATGAAGACAATAGTCCGAATAATATGTAAATAATGAAAATACTTCATCTCAGAAATAGAAAACATTTACTGAAACATTGAAACGTTGTAATAAATATGGAGACAAAGATGAAGACAATAGTCCAATAATAACATTTAGAGAAACATAAAATAATGTACAAAGATAATACTTCATCTCAGAAATATGAAAGACTTACTGAAAGGCCGAAACGTTGTAAACGTTGTGTTATATGGCGACAAAGATGAAGACAATAGTCCGAATAATATGTAAATAATGAAAAATATCTCATCTCAGAAATATGAGAAAAATATTTAAAGAGAAACGTTGTAATAAATATGGCAACAAAGATGAAGACAATAGTCCAATAATATGTAAATAATGAAAATACTTCATCTCAGAAATATAGGCAAATACTGAAAGGATGAAACAATGTAATAAATATGGAATGACAAAGATGAGAAAACAATTAGAGAAATTGTGTAAATAATGTACAAAGATGAAGATCTCAGAAATATAGGCAGTTAATGAAAAGGCCGAAACGTTCAAATATGGAGACAAAGATGAAGAAATAATAATAATGTAATAATACTTCATCTGAGAAATATAGAAAAACATTTAGAAAAACTGTTGTAATAAATATGGAGACAAAGATGAAGACAATAGTCCGAATAATATGTAAATAATGAAAATACTTCATCTCAGAAATATAGGCAAAACATTTAGGCCGAAACGTTGTAATAAATATGGAGACAAAGATGAAGACAATAGTCCGAATAATATGTAAATAATGAAATAATATCTGATCTCAGAAAAATATAAGACAATAGTCCGAATAATATGTGGAATAATGAAAAGACTTCATAGAAAAGGCCGAAACGTTGTAATAAATAACGACAAAAAGATGAAGACAATAGTCCGAATAATATGTAAATAATGAAAATAATACCTCATCTCAGAAATAGAAAAGTATTTAAAGAGAAAACGTTGTAATAAATAACAACAAAAAAGATGAAGACAATAGTCCAATAATATGTAAATAATGAAAATAATATCTCAGAAGATGAAAAATATAGAGAAATATTGAAAGGCCAAAAAGATGAAGAGTCGTTGTAATAAATAATGGAGACAAAGATGAAGACAATTAGTCCAGATAAGGTAAATAAAGATGAAGACAATGTAATATAATAATGAAAAGACATCTCTGAAAGATAGGCAGTTATTTAAAGGCCGAAACGTTGTAATAAATAACAACAAAGATGAAGACAATAGTCCGAATAATATGTAAATAATGAAAATACTTCATCTCAGAAATATGAGAAAAGTTTTAAAGAAAACGTTGTAATAAATATGGAGACAAAGATGAAGACAATAGTCCAATAATATGTAAATAATGAAAATAATTCTCATCTCAGAAATATAGAAAGATATTTAGAGAAAACGTTGTATAAATAACAACAAAGATGAAGACAATAGTCCAGATAATATGTAAATAATGAAAATACCTCATCTCAGAAATGAGATAGGCAAACATTGTGAATAACAAAAAGTTGAAATAAATATGGAGACAAAGATGAAGAATAATGAAAAGTCCATCTGAAAGATGAAAAATAATGAGAAACATTGTACCTCATCTCAACAAATATGAAGACAATAGTCCGAATAATAAAAATAATGAAAAAATATGGAGACAAAGATGAGGAAACAATAGTCCAGAATAATGTTAATAACAATGAAGACAATAGTCCATATAATATGTGGAATAATGAAAAGACTTCATCTCAGAAATATAAAATATTTAGAAAACTTTAAAGGCCGAAAAAAAGTAAAGAAATATGGAGACAAAGATGAAGACAATAGTCCAGATAATAACAAAATAATGTAATAATGAAAATACTTCATCTGAAATATATGAGAAACTGAAAGGAATAAAACGTTGTAATAAAATGGACAAAAAGATGAAGACAATAGTCCGAATAATATGTAAATAATGAAAAATACTTCATCTGAAAGATGAGAAAACATTTAAAGAAACGTTGTAATAAATAACAACAAAGATGAAGACAATAGTCCGAATAATATGTCCAAAGACTTCATCTGAGAAGATAAGGTAAATAATCCGAATAATATGTGGAATAATGAAAAGAAACGTTCTGAGAAAAGATTTAGAAAAATACTGAAATAAGACAAGTCAAAATATGAAATAAATATGGAAAGATAAAAACATTTAGAAAGAATAATGAAAAACAATAGTCCAGATAAGATGAAAAATAATGAGAAACATTTAGAGAAATAATAATAACAAAAGATGAAGACATCTCAGAAATATAGGCAGAATAATGAAAAGACGAAAACGATGTAATAAATATGGAGAAACAAAGATGAAGAAAGAATAGTCCGAATAATATGTAAATAATGAAAAGACTTCATCTCAGAAATATGAGAAAATATTTAAAGGCCGAAACGTTGTAATAAATATGGAGAAAAGATGAAGACAATAGTCCGAATAATATAAATAATAATGAAAATACTTCATCTCAGAAATATAGAGAAAACTGAAAGGCCGAAACGTTGTGTAAATAAAACAAAGATGAAGACAATAGTCCAGATAATATGTAAATAATGAAAAATACCTCATCTCAGAAATATAGGAGAAGAAAGGCCGAAACGTTGTAATAAATATGGAGACAAAGATGAAGATGAAGACAAGATAAGGTAAATAATGAAAAGACAGAAGATAATACCTCATCTCAAAATATAGGCAATATTTGAAAGGCCGAAACGTTGTAATAAATATGGAGAAAAGATGAGGAGAAACATTGTGTCCATAATAAAGATGAAAAGTCCGAATAATATGTGGAATAATGAAAAGACTTCATCTCAAGAAAAATATTTAGAGAAAATAACATTGTTTTAATAAAGGCAAAATGAAGACAATAGTCCGAATAAATATGGAATAAAGAAAAGACATCTGAGAAGATGAGAAAAATTTAGAGAAACATTAATGTACAATAACAAAGATGAAGACAATAGTCCGAATAATATGGGAATAATGAAATAGACTTCATCTGAGAAGATGAAAAAACATTTAGAAAACGTTGTAATAAATATGGAACAAAGATGAAGACAATAGTCCAATAATATGTGGAATAATGAAAATACTTCATCTCAGAAATATGAGAAAATTATTTAAAGGCCGAAACGTTGTAATAAATATGGAGACAAAGATGAAGACAATAGTCCAATAATATGTAAATAATGAAAATACTTCATCTCAGAAGATGAGAAATATAGAAAAAAGATTACTTAAAAGGCAAACGTTGTAATAAATATGGAGACAAAGATGAAGACAATAGTCCAGAAATGTAAATAATGTAATAATAAAAGACTTCATCTGAGAAATATGAGAAAAAGATTTGAGAGGCCGAAACGTTGTAATAAATAACAGACAAAGATGAAGACAATAGTCCGAATAATATGTAAATAATGAAAATAATTCATCTCAGAAATATAGAAAACATTTAAAGGCCGAAACGTTGTAATAAATATGGAACAAAGATGAAGACAATAGTCCAATATAAGGAAATAATGAAAAATTTAGACCTCATCTCAGAAATATGAGACAAACTGAAAGGCCGAAAAGACGTTGTAATAAATATGGAGACAAAGATGAAGACAATAGTCCAGATAATGTAAATAATGTAATAATACTTCATCTGAGAAGATAGAAAATATTTAGAGAAAACGTTGTAATAAATATGGAGAAAAGATGAAGACAATAGTCCGAATAATAAAATAATGAAAAATACCTCATCTCAGAAATATAGAAAGATATTTAAAGAAAAACGTTGTAATAAATATGGAGACAAAGATGAAGACAATAGTCCGAATAATATAAATAATGTAAAATATCTCATCTCAGAAGATGAGAAAATATTTAGAGAAAACGTTGTAATAAATAAAGGAGAAGAAGATGAAGACAATAGTCCAGAAAGAATTCATCTGAAATAATGTAAATACCTCATCTCAGAAATATAATAATAGTTACTTAAAGGCCATTTAAAAACGTTGTAATAAATAACAACAAAGATGAAGACAATAGTCCGAATAATATGTAAATAATGTAAAATACCTCATCTCAGAAATATAGGCAACATTTAAAGGCCGAAACGTTGTAATAAATATGGAGACAAAGATGAAGACAATAGTCCGAATAATATGTAAATAATGAAAATACCTCATCTGAGAAATATGAGAGACATTTAGAGAAACATTGCCGAAACGTTGTAATAAATATGGAGAATAAAGATGAAAGATGAATTTAGTCCAACAATAAAGATGAAGACAATAGTCCGAATAATATGTGGAATAATACCTCATCTCATCTGAGAAGATGAGAAAAAGGCCGAAACGTTGTAATAAATAAATAATATGAAGATGAAGACAATAGTCCAGATAATAACAAAGTAAATAATGTAATAATACCTCATCTCAGAAATATAGGCAGATACTGAAAGGCCGAAACGTTGTAATAAATATGGAGACAAAGATGAAGACAATAGTCCAATAATATGTAAATAATGAAAAGACATCTGAGAAGATGATATCTCATCTCAGAAAATATAGGCAATGAAAAGACTGAAAGATGAAAAACATTTAATAAATATTGGTTAATAACAACAAAGATGAAGACAATAGTCCGAATAATATAAATAATGTAATGAAAAGACTTCATCTCAGAAATATGAGAAAAATACTTAAGGAAAACATTGTAATAAATATGGAGACAAAGATGAAGACAATAGTCCGAATAAATATGTAAATAATGTAATAAAACCTCATCTCAGAAATATGAGAAAATATTTAGACAATGAAGTCCGAATAATAAGGTAAATAATGAAAAATACTTCATCTCAGAAGATGAGAAAACATTTAGAGAAACGTTGTGTAATAAATAACAACAAAGATGAAGACAATAGTCCAGATAATAAAAAGGAAAATAATGAAAATAATAATGAAAGACTTCATCTCAGAAATATAGGCATTTACTGAAACGGCCGAAAACAACAAAGATGAAGACAATAGTCCGAATAATGGTGAATAAAAAGATGATCTGACAAGATGAGTCATTTATAGAAACGTAAATAATGTAACATAAGACAATAGTCCGAATAATAAATAATGAAAGACTTATCTGAAAGATGAGAAAACGTTGAGAAACGTTGTGTTATGGCAACAAAGATGAAGACAATAGTCCAGATAATATGTAAATAATGAAAAGACCTCATCTCAGAAATATAGAGAAACATACTTAGGAAAACGTTGTAATAAATATGGAACAAAGATGAAGACAATAGTCCAGAATAATGTGGAATAATGAAAAGATAATATCTGAGAAGATGAGAAAAAAAATATTGGCAGTTAACAAAAAGATGAAGACAATAGTCCGAAAATATTGAATAATAAATATGGAAACAAAGATGAAAACAATTAGAAAGAAAAACATCCAGATAAGGTGAAACAATAGTGAATAATATGTGGAATAATACCTCATCTCAGAAATATAAAGATGAAGACACTCCGAATAATATGGCCGAAAAACTTCTGTAAGATAAAAACATGGAGACAAAAAGATGAAGACAATAGTCCGAATAATATGTAAAATAATGAAAAGATTCATCTGAGAAGAAAAAAACATTTAGAGAAACAGTTACTGAAAGATGAAGAAACGTTGTAATAAATATGAAAAGACAAAAGATGAAGACAATAGTCCAGAATAAGGTAAAATAATGTACATAATAAAGAATCTGATCTCAGAAATATAGGCAGTTACTGAAATAATAAAACGTTGAGAATAAAACATATGGACGATGAAGACAATAGTTAATAAAGATGAAGACAATAGTCCGAATAATATGTAAATGAAAAATACCTCATCTCAGAAATATAGGCAGAAACATTGTGTTAATACTTAAAGATGAAGAAACGTTGTAATAAATATGGAAGACAAAAACATGAGAAACAATAGTCCAGAATAATATGAATAATGAAAGACATAAGAAGATGAGAATCTCAGAAATATAGGCAGTTACTTAGAAGACAATAGAAACGTTGTAATAAATATGGAGACAAAGATGAAGACAATAGTCCAGAAGACAATAGTCCGTAAATAATGAAAAGATACCTCATCTCAGAAATATGAGCAAAACTGAAAGAGAAACGTTGTAATAAATAACACAAAGATGAAGACAATAGTCCGAATAATAAATGTGATGAAATAAAAGGAATCTCAGAAATATCTGAGAAGATGAGAAAACATTTAGAAATAACAACAAAGATTGACAATAATAAATATGGAGACAAAGATGAAGACAATAGTCCAGATAATGTAATAAATAATGTAGATGAAGACAATAGTCATCTCAGAAATATAAAAGAGACAGTTACTGAAAGGCCGAAACGTTGTAATAAATAACAACAAAGATGAAGACAATAGTCCAATAATATGTGGAATAATGAAAAATACTCATCTGAGAAATATAGGAAAAATTTAGAGAAACGTTGTAATAAATAACAACAAAGATGAAGACAATAGTCCAATAATATGGAATAATGAAAAGACTTCAATAATGAAACATTGTAATAAAACAAAAAGATGAATCTCAGAAATGTGGAATAATGAAAAGACTTCATCTGAGAAGATGAGAAAACATTTAGAGAAACGTTGTGTTAATAACAACAAAGATGAAGACAATAGTCCAGATAATGTAAATAATGTACATAATGAAAAGATCATCTCAGAAATATAAGAAAACAAAGATGAAGAAAGGCCGAAACGTTGTAATAAATATGGGAAACAAAGATGAAGACAATAGTCCAATAATAAGGTAAATAATGAAAATGAAGACATCTCAGAATATAGGAAGATTATTTGAAAGGCCGAAAACGTTGAGAAATAAATATGGAATAACAAAGATGAAGACAATAGTCCAGATAATATGTAAATAATGAAAATACCTCATCTCAGAAATATGAGACAAAAACTTAAAGGCCGAAAACGTTGTAATAAATATGGAACAAAGATGAAGACAATAGTCCGAATAATATGTAAATAATGTAATAATACCTCATCTCAGAAATATAGAGAAAAAGGCAAACGTTGAAATGTTGTGTTATGGAACAAAGATGAAGACAATAGTCCGAATAATATGTAAATAATGAAAATACTTCATCTCAGAAATATAAAACAGTTACAGAAAGGCCAAAAAGTTGTAATAAATAATGGACAAAGATGAGACAATAGTCCAGATAATGTAAATAATGAAAAATACTCATCTCAGAAATATAGGCAGTTACTGAAAGGCCGAAACGTTGTAATAAATATGGAACAAAGATGAAGACAATAGTCCGAATAATATGTGGAATAATGAAAATACTTCATCTCAGAAATATAGAAAGATATTTAGAAGGCCGAAACGTATGGAGACAAAGATGAATAATAATAGTCCAGAAGAAGACAAATAATGATAACAATAACATCTCAGAAATATAAGAATATATGTGAAAGGAAAAAACGTTGTAATAAATATGAAAAAATATAAAACATGAAGAATAATAATAGTCCGAATAATACTGAAAAATGAAAAGAAATATGAGAAAACATTTAGAGAAAACGTTGTAATAAATATGGCAACAAAGATGAAGACAATAGTCCAGATAAGATGTAAATAATGTACATAATACCTCATCTCAGAAATATAAGAAAAGTTACTGAAAGAAATGAAACGTTGTAATAAATATGGAGACAAAGATGAAGACAATAGTCCGAATAATATAAATAAATAATAAAATACCTTCATCAGAAATATAGGAAAACATTTAGGCCGAAACGTTGTAATAAATATGGCAACAAAGATGAAGACAATAGTCCGAATAATATGTAAATAATGAAAATATCTTTCATCTCAGAAATATAGGCAGTTACTGAAAGGCCGAAACGTTGTAAATATGGCGACAAAGATGAAGACAATAGTCCGAATAAGGTAAATAATGTAAATAATACCTTCATCTCAGAAATATAGGAAAAACATTTAGAGAAACGTTGTGTAATAAATATGGCAACAAAGATGAAGACAATAGTCCAGAATAAGGTAAATAAATGTATGAAAATACTTCATCTCAGAAATATAGGCAGATACTGAAAGGCCGAAACGTTGTAATAAATAACAACAAAGATGAAGACAATAGTCCGAATAATATGTAAATAATGTAAAATACCTCATCTCAGAAATATGAGAAAACATTTAAAGGCCGAAACGTTGTAATAAATATGGAGACAAAGATGAAGACAATAGTCCGAAAGGTAAATAATGTACAATAATAAAAAAGACTCATCTCAGAAATATAGGCAGATACTGAAAGGCCGAAACGTTGAAGAAATATGGCGAATAAAGATGAAGACAAAAGAGTCCAGATAAGGTAAATAATGTAACATAATAACAACATCTCAGAAATATAGGCAGTTACTGAAATCTGAGAAACGTTGTAATAAATATGGATAACAACAAAGATGAAGACAATAGTCCGAATAATATGTGGAATAATGTAATAATACCTCATCTCAGAAATATAGAAAACTGAAAGGCCGAAACGTTGTAATAAATATGGAGACAAAGATGAAGACAATAGTCCAGATAAATTAAATAATGTACATAATATCTCATCTCAGAAATATAGAAAGTTACTGAAAGGCAAAACGTTGTAATAAATATGGCGACAAAGATGAAGACAATAGTCCAGATAAACAAAGAAATAATGTGTACATAATAATATCTCAGAAATATAGGCAGTTACTGAAAGGCCGAAACGTTGTAATAAATATGGAGAAAAAGATGAAGACAATAGTCCAGAATAAGTGAAGAAATAATGAATAATATACTTCATCTCAGAAATATAGGCAGTTACTGAAAGGCCGAAACGTTGTAATAAATATGGAAATACAAAGATGAAGACAATAGTCCAGATAATGTAAATAATGTACAAAGAATAATAACAACTCATCTCAATAGTCCGAAATATAGGCAGTTACTGAAAAAACATTTAGAAACGTTGTAATAAATATGGCGACAAAGATGAAGACAATAGTCCGAATAATTAAATAATGTAAATAATCTCAGAAATATAGGCAGATATTTAAAGGCCGAAACGTTGTAATAAATATGGAACAAAGATGAAGACAATAGTCCAGATAATGTAAATAATGTACATAATATCTCATCTCAGAAATATAGGCAGATACTGAAAGGCCGAAACGTTGTAATAAATATGGCGACAAAGATGAGGACAATAGTCCAGATAAATAAATAATGTAATAATAATGGTCTCAGAAATATAGGCAGATACTGAAAGGCCGAAACGTTGTAATAAATATGGAGACAAAGAAAGATGAGTCCAAATAATATGTAAATAATGAATACATCTCAGAAATAATAGTAAATAATGTACATTGTAATAAATCATCTCAACAAAATATGAAGACAATTAGTCTGAAAGGCCGAAACGTTGTCAAAAAATATGGCGATCCTGAAACAATAGTCCAGAACAAAGATAAATACAATAGTCCACATAATAAAGACTCTCATCTCAAAATATAGGCAGTTACCTTAAAAGGCCGAAACGTTGTAATAAATATGGCGACAAAGATGAAGACAATAGTCCAGATAAGGTAAATAATGTACATAATACCTCATCTCATCCCATAGAAATATAAAGCCGAAATAGTTAATAACAAGAAAAGATGAAGACAATAGTCCGAAATAAATAAAATGAAAAAAGATGAAAGACAAGCCAGTCCAGATAAGGTTGTTTAATGTACATAATAGTCTCAATGTCAGAAATATAGGCATAATGAAAGGATCCCTTTCCTGAAGAAATGTCATAAATATGGGAGAAAAAGATGAAGACAATAGTCCAGATAAGGTAAATAATGAAATAATGAAAAATTCATCTCATCCCAGGCAGTTCTTAAAGGCCGAAACAACAATAAAAAAAGATGAATAAATAGTCCAGATAATGTAAAATAAAGATGTAAATAATCTCTGAAAAATGAAGTCATAGAAATGTACATAACGTTGTTATCTCAGAAAAGATATAGTCCAGATGTAAATGTAATTAAAACCGAAACGTTGTGAATAAATAATTTTTCAAAGATGAGGACAATAGTCCAGAATAAAAAATTAAATAATGTAAAATATCTCATCTCAGAAATATAGGCAGTAACAAAAGGCCTTTGAGGATTGTAAAAAATATGGAAGAAAAAGATGAATACCTCTCCAGAAATTGCTTGAATTTTGACAAAGATAAAACAAAATCTCAACCAAGATAAGATAGTTACTGAAATAATGAAACGTTGTAATAAATATGGAGACAAAGATGAGGACAATAGTCCGAAGATAAAATGTAAATAATCTCAGAAAATAGATAGATTATTGAAAATGACAGTTGTAATAAATATGGCGAACAAAAGATGAAGACAATAGTCTGAATTTAATAAATAATGAAAAAATATAGAAAAATCAGTGATAACAATGAACAAAGATGAGGACAATACAGTCCCAATAAAGAAAATAAATAATGATATATATCATCCCATTTATATATATGATAACAACAACAAAGATGAATACAATAGTCTGAATGTAAATATGTAAATAATGATAAAGATGATCCAAGAAATTCCAGATAAAGTAGATGATAAATGTACATGTAAATAGTGTAAATAATGATAACTCCTTATCCCAAAAATTTTATAAACCATAATAAAAAACAAAGATGAGGACAATCTTTATGTAAATAGTGTAAATAATGATAACTCCTCATCCCAGAAAAAATGATAAACAACAACAAAGATGAGGGACAAGAAAAGACATTAAATAGTGTTAATAATGATAACTCCTCATCCCAGAAATTTTGACAGAAAAAGTTAATTCTTGCTTTTTTATAATTTGTTGTAAATATGTAAATAATGTGCTATTTATATGTATAATGGTAAACATTTCAGTCCCACTTCAGGACCGTTAAAGATGAAGCAATAGAAAAGACAATAATGAAATTTCCAGAGAATACGTGGCATTAAGATGTTAAGAGGCGTATTCAGGATTATCGATAACAAAGAGAAAGATTTACAATGAGACAAAATATTTTCGATGTTTATATGACATATATTATATATTATTATATATATTGATTCAATGAAGGAGTTGTTATTTCAAGATGCGAGGCCCAACATTGGAATAATAAAAGAAATAGACATTGATAATTTGTAAACCAATCAGATAACTCCTCACATGTCCGAAATTGATGAAGCTTAATGACATTATTGAAAGACGAACAGTTTTAAATTCTATATTAAAACAAAAGGAAACAATTATAAAAAAAAATCCCAAAAATTTGAGAATGGATAGAAAACAAAGGGAATGCCATTTCAGAAAATAAGAAACAATAGTCTGAATAAATAAAAATGAAAAAATAATTTTGTCAAACATGAAAAGTCTTTGAGATCCTTTCTTTAAATGGCGGCCCCTGTGTGTTGCTATGGAATATTGGCCGAGTTTGTCAATGGTGTTTTTAATAATAAAAAGTAAACATTGATAAGCTATTTAATAAAGACTCTCAAAATATTTAACATTTGAATTTATTTTTTTCATAATTGCAGAATAATGAAACACTGAGTTCCTGGATGAATAAAAAAAAAAGAATGTATAGGCAACCATAACAAAAGAATGGGGAGAGTCCGAAAAATAAAAAAAAAAAAGAAACATAAAGATGAAGAGAAAGATGAAAAATAATCGTCTATGAGATAGATAATAGATAGATAGATAGAAAATATAGAATAGAAAAGACTTCACTAAGATAGATAGATAGATAGATAGATAGATAGAATAATAATAGATAGATAGATAATGAACAGACTCTGATAGATAGTTATTTAATAGATAAGCTGGCAATAGATAATGGATAGACTTGATAAAATATAGATAGATAATAGATGATAAATAGATAATAAATAGATAAAATAACCTTCTGATAGAATAGATAGATAGATAGATAGAACATAGATAGAAAGATCCAGAAATTGTAATATTAAGAGAAATGGAGGAGAGAGAGAGAAGGGAGAGAGAAAGAAAGGGAGGGGAGAGAGAAAGAAAGAGAAAGAGAAAGGGAGAAAAAGAAAAAAATAAAAGAGAAAAAAAGGGGAGAAAGAGAAAAAATGGGAGGAGAAAAGGAGGGGAGAGAGAGAGAAATGGAAACATAGAGAGAGAAAGAAAGAGAGGGAAAGAGAAAAGATTGAGAGAGAAAGAAGAGGGATTTCCAGATAAAAGAAGAAGAGATATGAGTAAATTGCATCGAACAGTTATAAAAAAAAATTTGAAAAAAAAAAAAAAAAAGAAAGGTATTTATGGAAAGGAAAAAAAAAAAAAAAGGCAAAAAAAAAGAAAAGAAAGAGGTTTGATAACTCAAAATGGAAGAGAAAGACGAATAAAAAAGTTGTAGAATAGAAAGAGAGAAAGAAAATAGAGAGAGGACAAAGTTAGAGAAGAAAAATGTAGATATCTGGAAGTAAAAAAAAATTAAAAAGTTGTTGATATGATAGAAATAGAAAGAATTTGGTTCCAAGGGATAGAGGCCGGAAGAGAGAAGAAAGAAATGTTATGATTTGTCTCAAAAAAAGAAAATTTATTTCAAAGAAATTTAAATGATAAGGATAGATAGATAAATAAAGGGAAAATAGATAGATTAAAAAAAGATGAAGACTTGAGAGAGTTCAAAGAGATTTTTTTTTAAATTAAAAAAAAACTTGGTAAAAAATGACAGAATAATGTGAGAACGAAAAATAAGATATAAAAGATAGATGGATAAAAATTATTGAACTAAGAAGATAAGGCAACCAGGTAAAGACAGTGATCAAAAAGTTAGAAAGACAGAGATGAAGATAGAATGTTCTAAATTCCTAGTTTATTTAAAAAAAAAAAAAAGAGAAGAAAACGGAATTTATAGCAAAAGCGTTATTATTCAAAAATTTAAAAAAGATGTTGCATGGAAGATGTTTTGGCTGTTAGCGCTAAATGAAAAGAAAAATTTTTTAAATTGCCTTATGGATAGGCGTAACAAAAGAGAGTAAACCAAAGTTGTAAGTGGCAAATAAAGATAAAATGAAAAAAATTTTTTAAATATATGATAAAATACGAGAAATTGAGAGAGAGATGGGAAGAAAGAGAGAGAGAAAGAAAGAGAGATAAGAGAAAGAGCAAGAAACGTTGGAAAAAAGATTACATTAAAATCCATGAGGATGGACTTGTTTAGCGCTTAAAATGAACAGTTACGAAAAGAAGAGTAAGGATAGGCGGTAAAAGAGATCAGAAATCAAAGAATTGATGCACAAAAATTTTTTTAAAATGAAAAAAAATTGAATAAATATAAGATAAAAACATTTGAGAGAGAGAGAGAGGGGAAGAAAACAAGAGAGATTTAAAAAGAGAGAGATAGAGAGAAAGAGCAAGAAAGAAGGAAAAAGATGTTGAAGGAAGCCCGAGGAAAGGCTTAGTTAGCGCTCAAATGAACAGTTACGAAAAGAAGAATAAGACCATAAGCTAAAACTTTAAAAAGAGAGTAAGTCAAAGTTGTAAGTGCACAAAATTAAAGTTAAAATGAAAAAAAAACAGGTGAATAAATATAAGATAAAATATGAGAGAGAGAGAGAAAGAAAGAGAGGAAGACAGAAAGAAAGAGAGAAAGAAAGAATAGATAGAGAGAAAAAATAAAGAAGGAAAAGATGTTGATGGAAGATGAGGATGGCTGTTAGCGCTAAATGAAATAGTTACGAAAAGAAGAAATAAGGATAGGCGGTAAAAGAGAGTAAACAAAATAAGAACAAAAAGAAAGATAAAATGAAAAACAAATTGAATAAATATAAGAAAAAATGAGAGAGAGAGAGAGAAAGAGAGAGAAAGAGGAAGAAAAAGAGAGAAGAAAAAGAGAGAAGAGAGAAAGAGTGAAAAGAAGGAAAAAGATGTTGAAGGAAGATGAGGATGGCTGTTAGCGCTAAAATGAACAGTTACGAAAAGAAAGAGTAAGGATAGGCGGTAAAAGAGAGAGAAGCCAAAGTTGTAAGTGCAAAAAAATAAAGATAAAAATGAAAAAACAAATTGAATAAATATAAGATAAAATACGAGAGAGAGAGAGAGAGAGAGAGGGGAAGGGAAGAGAGAGAGAAAAAAAAAAGAGAGATAGAGAGATAGAGCAAGAAAGAAGGAAAAGATGAAGGAAGATGAGGATGGCTGTTGGCGCTAAATGAACAGTTACGAAAAGAAGAGTAAAATAGGCGGTAAAAGAGTAAGTCAAAGTTGTAAGTGCACAAAATAAAAGATAAAAATGAAAAACAAATTGAATAAATATAAGATAAAATACGAGAGAGAGAGAGAGAGAGAGAGAGAGAGAGGGGAAGAAAGAGAGAGAGAAAGAAAGAGAGAGATAGAGAGAAAGAGCAAGAAAGAAGGAAAAAGATGTTGAAGGAAGATGAGGATGGCTGTTAGCGCTAAATGAACAGTTACGAAAAGAAGAGTAAGGATAGGCGGTAAAAGAGAGTAAGTCAAAGTTGTAAGTGCACAAAAATAAAGATAAAAATGAAAAACAAATTGAATAAATATAAGATAAAATACGAGAGAGAGAGAGAGAGAGAGAGGGGGAAGAAAGAGAGAGAGAAAGAAAGAGAGAGATAGAGAGATAGAGCAAGAAAGAAGGAAAAAGATGTTGAAGGAAGATGAGGATGGCTGTTAGCGCTAAATGAACAGTTACGAAAAGAAGAGTAAGGATAGGCGGTAAAAGAGAGTAAGTCAAAGTTGTAAGTGCACAAAAATAAAGATAAAAATGAAAAAAAAAATTGAATAAATATAAGATAAAATATAAGAGAGAGAGAGAGAAAGAGAGAGAGAGAAAGTGATAGTGAGAAAGAGAGAGAGAGAGAGAGAGAGAGAGAGAGAGAGAGAGACGACAGCAAGCCATAAACGAAGTTATAAAAAGAACAAGAAGAAGATGGCGACGAGCGAGTCGAGGCTGTTGATAGACGAAACGCCATCGTTGTTTCTGTTATGATATTCAGTTTTGGTATGAGTCACCCAATATTTCCAAGCATCAGATAGAGCTGTTTGCGTAGCATACTGGGTTCAAGGGGGGTTGCTGGGGGGTGCTGGGTATGGAGATAGGTGAAGGAGGCAGTTTCTAAGGGTGGAGATGCACTTTGGAAGACGTGACAAGACCCAGGGGTTAGGTTTATAAGAGAAGGTGGGTGAGATATGGGAGGAAGACAAACAAACAGTAAAACGAGAGATGCGCCTCATCCTATCCCCGCATCCCTGTTTAACGAACCACAAACATAAATTCTGACCTGAAAATTGTTCGTCGTTATACAGATTGTAAGTGAGTATGGAGGCGTGTTTTTAGGCATGTGATTCAACGAGAGAGAGAGAGTGAGAGAGAGAAGGGGGAAGAAAAAAAGAAGGAAGTGAGAGAGAGAGAGAGAAGTAAAGAGAGGAAGAGAGAGAAGGAGAAAGAAAAAGAAAGAATGGTAAAGGGAGAGGGAAGACAGCGAGAAAGGAGAAGAAAGATAGAAAAAAGGAGAAAGTGAGAGAGAGAGAAGAGAGAGAGGAGTAAAGAGAGAGAGAAGGGGGAAGAAAGATAGAAAAAAGGAGAGAGGAGTAAAGAGAGGAAGAGAGAGAAGGAGAAAGAGAGAGAAGGAGAAAGAGAGAGAAGGAGAAAGAGAGAGAAAGAATGGTAAAAGGAGAGGGAAGACAGCGAGAAAGGAGAAGAAAGATAGAAAAAAGGGAGAAAGTGAGAAAGAGAGAGAGAGAGAAAGAGAGAGAGAAAGGGGAAAGAAAGAAAAAGGAGAGGAGAGAGGAAAGAAAGAGAGAGAAGAAAGAAAGAAGGGAAAAGAAAGTAAGAAAGAAAGGAAGAAAGAAAGAAAGAAAAAGGGAAGAAAGATAGAAAAAAAGAGAAAGTGAGAGAGAGAGAGAGAGAGAGAAAGAGAGAAAGAGAAAGAAAGAGAGAAGGGGAGAAAGAAAGGAGAAAAAGAAAGAAAGGATTCAAGAGAGGAGAGGAGAAAGAGAAAAGGGGAGGAAAGAAAAATGAGGAAAGCAGAAAGAAAAGTGAGAAAGAAAGAAACCAGGAGAAAGGGGGAAGAAAGAAAGGGAAAAGGAGAAAGAAAGAAAGAGAGAGAGAGAGAAAGAAAGAACAGAGGGAAGAAAGAAAAAAGGAGAAAGTGAGAGAGAGGAGTAAAGAGAGAAAGAGAGAGAAGGGGAAAGAGAGAGAAGGGGAAGAGAGAGAAGGGGAAAGAGAGAGAAAGAGGGTAAAGGGAGAGGGAAAACAGTGAGAAAGGGGAAGAAAGATAGAAAAAAGGAGAAAGTGAGAGAGAGAGAGGAGTAAAGAGAGAGAGAAGGGGGAAGAAAGAAAAAAGGAGAAAGTGAGAGAGAGAGAGCAGTAAAGAGAGGAAGAGAGAGAAAGGGAAAGAGAGAGAAGGGGAAGAGAAAGAAAGAGGATAAAGGGAGAGGGAAGACAGCAAAAAAGGGGAAGAAAGATAGAAAAAAAGGAGAAAGTGAGAGAGAGGCGTAAAGAGAGGAAGAGAGAGAAGGGGAAAGAAAGATAGAAAAATAGATAGATAGAAAGAGGGGTAATGGGAGACGGAAGACAGCGATAAAGGGGAAGAAAGATGGAAAAAAGGAGAAAGTGAGAGAAAGAGGAGTAAAGATATAAGGAAGAGAGATAGAGAAGGGGAAAGAAAGATATAAAAAGGAGTAAGTGATGGAAATGGAAAGAGGGGTAAAGAAAGAGAGAAAAGAGGAAGAAGGGAAAGAAAGAAAAAAGGAGAAAGTGAGAGAGAGAGAGGAGTAAAGAGAGAAGGTAGAATGAGAGAACGAGAGAGAAAAATCGAAAAAAAGGAGAAAGTGAGAGAGATAGAAAGAGGGGTAAAGAGAGAGGGAAGGCAGAGAGAAGAGGGAAGAAAGAGAGAAAAGTCGAGAAAATGAGAGAGAGTATAGAAAAAGGAAGAAAGGGAGAAGGGAGAAGAAAGAAAAAAAGAAGAAAGTGAGAGAGATAGGTAAAGTGAGATGGATGATAGAGAGAAGGGTAAAGAAAGCTAGAAAAAAAGGTGAAAGTGAGACAGAGAGAGGGGTAAAGAGAGAGGAAAGAGAGGGAGAAGGGGGAAAAGAAAAAGGAGAAACTGAGAGAGCAAGAAGGGTAAAGAAAGAGGAAAGAGAGGGAGAAGGGGGAAAAGAAAAGGATAAAGAGAGAGCGAGAGGGGTAAAGAGAGAGGGAAGAGAGGGAGAAGGGGGAAAAGAAAAAGGAGAAAAGAGAGAGAGGGCTAAAAAAGAAGGAAGAGAGGGAGAAGGGGGAAAAGAAAGAGGAGAAAGTGAGAGAGAGGGGTAAAGAAAGAGGGAAGAGAGGGAGAAGAGGAAAAGAAAAAAGGAGAAAGTGAGAGAGAGGGAGAAAGAAAGAGGGAAGAGGAGGAGGGGGAAAAGAAAGAGGAGAAAGATAGAGAGAGAGAGGGGTAAATAAAGAAGGAAAAGAGGGAGAAGGGGAAAAAGAAAGAGGAGAAAGTGAGAGAGAGGGGTAAAGAAAGAGGGAAGAGAGGGAGAAGGGGGAAAATAAAAAGGAGAAAGTGGAGAGAGAGAGAGAGGGTAAAGAGAGAGGGAAGAGAGGGAGAAGGGCAAAATTAAAAGGAGAAAGTGTGAGAGAAGGAAGGGTAAAGAAAGAAGGAAGAGAGGGAGAAGGGGGGAAAAGAAAAAGGAGAAGGTGAGAGAGAGAGAAGTAGAGAGAGAGGGAAGAGAGAGAGAGAGAAGGCGGAAGAAAGATAGAAAAAGGAAGAAAGTGAGAGAGGGAGCGTAAAGAGAGAGGGATGAGAAGAATAGACAGGGGAAGAAAGAGACAGAGAGATTGGAGGCAGTGAGAAAGAGGGAGAAGTGAGAGAGAGAGAGATGGGGAGAGAATGAGGTGAAAAGAGATAGAGGAGAAGAGTGAGAGAGTGGGTAAACTGAAAGATGAGAAAGGGTAGAGATGGATAGAGGGAAAAAGAGAGGGAGAAAAATGAGAGAAACGAGCATGAGAGATACGGAGAAGAGAGAAAGAAAGGGGGGGAATAGAGAAAGGGAGAATGCGTGTGTGTGTGTGTGTGAGAGAGAGAGAGAGAGAGAGGGGTAAAAAGAGAGGGATGAAGAGGGGAAATGAAAGAGAGGGAGAAGTGAGAGAGACAGAGGGGAAGAGAATGAGTAAGAGCGAGTTGGGAGAAGAGAAAGAATGGAATAGTGAGAGAAACGGTAATAGTGAAAGATGACAGAAGGAAGAGAGAGGGTAGAGACGGATAGGGTGAAAAAGAGAGAGATAGACGATAGAGAGGTAGAACAGAGAGAGAGAGAGAGAGAGAGAGAGAGAGAGAGAGAGAGAATGAAGAGAGAGTGGGAGAAGAGAGAAAGAGAGATTCTATTATCATCATCATTCATGTGTATTATTTTCATACTTACTGATTTACAAAGGCGAATCAGGAACAAGGCCATATGAACCAAGGATCGGTAAGACTTTGCGTCTAAGAATAATTAACGTATTGCGTTCCAAGACTTTCAGCCAATGCCTGAAACTGCAGAGAGTCACGAACTGTTTTTTCCATCATATAAATACTTATAGAATTGAATTTATAAATTAAGCACAAGTGGGTACTCCGACGTGGCATAATGGTCACCAAGCTTGTGTCTCTAGATCACTTACGTCTGAGTAATGAATTCGATCATCAATGGACGCTGTGCCACGTCAAAGCTACGCTTGGTAGAATTCTATGAATTAAACGCGATTAACAACAATAACTACTAAGATAAAACAATTAAAGTAGTCCATTCTTAACCGCGCGGATTATAATCCAAGAAACTCTCCAAACCAGCCAACAAACAAAGATAGTACCGAATGCCGTTTTTCATCCTCTGCATATATACCTATGAAACGCGTTTCGTTCTCTAAAAAGGACTTCATCAGACCAATGTAACGTTCTTAATGATGAGATTATATCTACTAATCGTGTCCATGAAAATTTCACGGTTTTGGTACTCGAATTTTGGGGGGGAAGCGTAATTCGTGAACTTAATGATTGGAACAGATTCTGGCGAGTTCCATAATTTTACGACGACATTACGACAATGGTAAAGTGACTGAAGTCGAGATGCCAGGTCAAGACCAATAACATTGCAGATTCTTCTTTGGATTTCTTCAAGAACCTCTAAATATATAGCAGGGGTGCCAGACCATATATGGCAGCATTTATTTATATTTATTTGGAATATTCTTTAGGACTTGAACGTAGAATAAATAAATCACGATGAAATATTTCAAGAATATCTTAATCTTTTCTGGAAAATGACATCCTTTTTATGTTAATGTCAAAGAAGTTTTTTTTTTTTGCTTTTGTAATGATGTTCACCCTGTACAAGGCCCGGGAGCCACTGGAGGTAGAGGATTATAGAGCAAGAGGCACAATATATGCGAATTTGTGGGCAAGATAACGGTTAACCATAGATATGAACAAGTTAAGACTGTAGTGATCAAGGAAGCATCCTCTTGGGAGTCAGTTCCGCAGAACAACGGTTCAAGGGAAGAAGCTGTTCGAGTTGAACATTAAGGCCCGGGAGTTTCTCTCATCTTTCACTTCTCGCTGTCTCCCTTCTCTCTTTACTTCTCGTTCTATCTCTCTCCTTTTTCTATCTTTCTTTTCCCCTTCTCTCTTTTCCAAAGGGAATGAGGGTGGTTCGGTACAATGGGCGTGGCATGGCGAACCTGAGCCGTGAAGGTTATAACTGGTGAACCTAAGGAATGTACACGTTCGTTTACTGTGCCGTGCCAAAAAAAAAAAAAAAATTATTGTCAGAATCCATCTTGTACATTTACAAATCTAGCATTCGTCCGTATATTGAATACCGTTGCTATATCTGGTCTGGCTCTCTTACTATGCATCTGGATATTGTTGGCAAACTCAAGAGAAGGTTTCTATAATACAATCGATCCTGACCAGATACTTCGTCTCCAGTGACTTTCTCACCGACGTGACCTGACTTCCCTAAGTATGTTCTCTAAATGTTTTCTGCTCTGTGTCCTGGGTATGACGACAAATTACATCCGGCAGCGAGGTCTCTGATCAGGAGGTTTCGGGGAGCATGAAACCATCTCTTAATTGTTAGTGTTCCCAGGTCTACCCTGACCCGGGGTGGTAGCACCTGATAGGGTCCCAGCTATGGGCAAATAGTTAATCCCCCAAAACTGGAGTCAAAACACAATGAAAGTGTAAAAATAAGTTTTAATACCAGCAATACATTTTTGGAAAAGAAAAAAAAAACAATACCAGCAATCCATTTTTGGAAAAATAATATTACCAGCAATAAAAATCTTGTGGTTATAAATAACTCATGGAAAAAAAAAGAAAAGAAAAAAACAAAAACAAAAACAAAAAAACAAGCAACTGCTCTGATGAGCGTTTTCCA
>CAHIKZ030001761.1:120000-125000 GCA_903632075.3 Acanthosepion pharaonis | reverse complement strand
TATTATATCTACTTTTGTGTGATTTTCAAGCTCCGTAACAATCTTTCCTTTATAAACCACGCCCAAATATAGTCCTTATTGGTTTTGTGACTATACCGGTGACTATACCGCCTCCTTTTCTCCGCATCACGGTGGAGAAGGATAGTGACTAAAAACCAAGCAGGAAGAAAAAAAAAGAAAAAGACTACATTGCAAATATAACGGCCGGTAGTGTCTCGATAAAATCACTGTAGAGAAAAGTAAAAAATAATCACTTCACTCTTTGCTTTCTCGAGAACAATCATTGTAAGTTAAAACTCACAAATATCAAAGAACAGTGTGAATGCGTCAGTTCCATTAGAATAGGGTACCTCGCCCAGGCAGGAAAGAGATCTATGATAGGTGTCGCCTGACTGTCATCTGGCGATTGTCCGAAATAAGTTTAAGAACAAAATCGGGATATTTTTTTTTTTACATTGAGATTGCCCCTAACCGACGTATCATCGCCTTCCTCTGTCTTTTTTTTTTTACAAATATTTCATGGTAACTGCTCCGATGAGCTGCTTTCGCTGGTTCCCAGACTTCACGAATTTAAGCGCTCAACTAGGCTGGCATCCCGTTCTCACCCTTTCACTGTGGAAATTTTTAAATTTAGCCGTCTCTTCTACTCCAATAGCTTCATGTCTCGCACTTCTCACCTGTGGAACTCCCTCCTCTTTTACTGTTTCCCTGATAGCTATAATCTCCAACTATTCAAATGTAATGTCAATCGACGTCTCCAGATGCCCTGATCTATCCCCTATCCTTCTCTTCATCCTTTCCTCTATCACTATTATTTGATCTCGTTCCAAATCTCTGTAACCCCCTTTGTGCTAGTGGCTTCCCGACCTTGCT
Source organism: Acanthosepion pharaonis (assembly GCA_903632075.3). Classification (NCBI taxonomy): domain Eukaryota; kingdom Metazoa; phylum Mollusca; class Cephalopoda; order Sepiida; family Sepiidae; genus Acanthosepion; species Acanthosepion pharaonis. The sequence continues at coordinate 124,127 of CAHIKZ030001761.1, read as the reverse complement.
TTATTTTAAAAAGAAAAAAAATATATATATATATATATATATATATATATATATATATATATTGACCTATATAAATAAAATAGAAAGAACAACAATCTGTATATAATCTATCCTCTTATAGATATTTTTATTTTTTCTAAATAGTATTCAATGTAAATTTACTAGATTATATATCATAATATCATAATTTAAAATTTAAAATAAGTATTTTAGTTTAACCATTCATTTTTAAAAAATATTGTTCTCATTATTATAAATTATCTCGAATTATAAAAAAAATTCTAAATAATTTCAAATAAATTTTTTGATTTATCATGGTTAGTCTAAAAATTTAAAATAAAAAAGTTTATTAAATTAAATACCTGGAACTTGATTTTAATTTTATCATATAAATTCATGAAAAATTCAATTTATTATTTTTCTTCCTCCTCTGCCAATAATTCACCATGTCACTAGAAATAATAAATGTTATATATAAAATATCAGACTTGAACTTTTTTGAATATCAAAAAACATTGACGGAAACTAAAAAAGTTTTTTTTTTTCTTTTTTTATGGATTTTTATATTTTTATATAATTTTTAAAATGTCCAATGTTTATTTATGCAAATTAAAATGAGTTACCGGATAAACTAAATATTTATTATTTTTTTTTTGAACATGAAATTCAAATTATCGTTATTTACATTCAGATTAATGTTCATCTTATTGTCATCACATTGTTTTTAAATAAATATTGTGTTTTCTATTTTTCAGGTGTCTGTGAATTTTTAATTCTTCCTGCCATCAAATTTAGCAGTACCAGCAAATAAAGACAGGCTGCAAAGAAGGTGGTTCTTTTAAAACAATAAACATTAATAAGAACACTTGGTTTAAGGCAATTGTAATTCTTTTTTCAGCCCAGATACCAGCACGTGTGATTAAGATTATAATTAAATTTTTGTGCAGAACCATCCGCACTTTTTTCCTTTGGACGAATACAGAAACCTGGTGCATCTTTTGCTGTCCCCAAATGACCCTCTGCAGGGGTTTGAATTGGATTTTCTTTCTTAGATATTTTGCATATCCATTTATAGAACCCAGTCTGTCCTGCTTTATTTACCCATAGCTGGATCTATAAAGGATTCAAACCTTTCCCAATTGTATTAGCACGTAAGTGAATATACCTTTATGGATATTAATCGATTTCTCAGTGCAAATACTATCCATTTTATTTACATATATATATCTATATATCTATATATATATATATATATATATATATATATATATATATATATATATAATATATGGATATAGATCCGACAGTATGAAGAAAAATATACGGAAAAAACAAAAAAATCCTAATATGCAATTATGCTGTTTTAATGTTAATATAATGTCAACGTCGGACGTTTTCGGTCTAATAGACCATCTTCAGGACATATTCATAAAACATAATTAACATTAGACTATATTCAATTCAACATGAAAAAGACGATGGACATTTAAATATTAATAATCCAAACAAATGTTATAAATTTTTTTTCAATCAGCATTTCTTTCATTATCTATCATATATATATATATATATATATATATATATATATATATTTGAATGATATATATATATAATATATATATCATATATATATATATAAATATATATTTAACTGGATAAATAAAATATTGCCAAATTATTATATATTCTTTCAATATTCATTAAATATTTAATTGTTTAAAATTTATGCATGAGGTGTAAAAAACAATAAAAATTCAATGCGGTTATTTAGAATAAAGTCGACATATGTATTAATATATTATATATATAAATACCTACCTTTTATATTTTTATATTTTTTTTTGGTTGTATATAAATTATCAATTCATCAGGCACGGGGTTATATATATATATATATCCATATATAACCTATTTCAATAAATGTAAAATATAAATGAATTTTTTGTAACATAAAAAAATATTTATTTTAAATTTGCCCAATACAAAATTTACTAAAAGATATAATTCTTCATCTTATCAATGATTATGTTTGAATGCATCATGTTTTGATCAAAAAATGATAAAGAAAAAAATAAATCGTTGAAACAAATTAATATTTTTGTAGTGATTTTAAATATATTTATGGTATAAATTTTTTAAATAAATAAATATATATATATATATATATATATATATATATATATATATATTATAAATTTTTTAAAATGACGGAACGCATTCTTTGACAATAACATTTTCCCAAACAAAAATTAGAAAGAATTCTTTTTTTCAAATAATTATATAATATTTAATATTAATATTAATTAATTATGAAATAATTAAAAGGTAAAATAAAAAAAATATAAATATAGCCATTTGATAAAAAAATAAATTTCTTTATTGTTTTCCAAAAATATCGATGGAAATAATTTCGTTGTGAAAAAAATTCAGATTTTTTAAACACGAATTCGCATATCGAGAAACGGAACAAAAAATGCTCTGTCATTTTTTATTTTATTTCCCATAGTATTCAATACTATTCACAGGTTGATTTTTCAATTCAATACTTTGAAATTTTGACTATTCAATGTCATAATTGAATTTTCCTATAAATTTCATCAATTTTCCTTTTTTTAAAAAATATATGTGCCATCATGAACTTGTCCTCCTAACCTGATATTCTGCTATCTTTGATAAATTTTTTAAATTTGATGATTTGCCATTAAAATAAACTATTTGCCCAATTTATTTGATGTTCTTCATTTTGAAACATCCTATATTACCTTTGTTCTGGATAATTCAAAATATCCTGACCAACTCAGAATTCTGATCTTTGTAATATTCCTCTCAAAAATATAATATTTCATAAGACATTTTCATATTAAATATAAATATTTTTTTATAAATAAAATATAAGATATATTCTTATATATATATATATATAAATATATTTATATATATATATATATATATTTATATATATATATATCTATATGATAAATAATATATATATATCTTAAATTGTTTTAATTTTTATATTATATTCATTTTAAAAATTATATGATTTTTTTTAAATCTTACTGTTTAAAATATATATCCACTATCTTATTATCTTATTACAATATTTTAAAATATTTTTTTAAAATTTTTATATAATTTTAAAATTTTTTGGCTTAAATATTTATCATTTTAATTCAATTTAAAATAAATAATAGAACAATATTGTTTTAATATGCAGATAATATAAAACTTTTAATAAAAAATAATATCATATATTTATAGATGAATATATATATATAAATATTCTATATATATGTTGATATATGAAAAAAAATTCTTTAAATAAGTTTGATTATTTTTTAATTTTATATTTATTTATTTCATATCCATAAAAGATATATCAACAGATATAAAATTTATATAATTTTAAATAATATTTAATAAAGGTTAAAAACTCAAAAAAATTATTTGGGTGAAGACCAATTTAAAAATATAAAAGAATTCATATCTTAATTATATAAATTACAGCATATATCTTACTAAATTTTTATAAATGGAATTTATAAATTATAAATTATTTTATTATATATTTTTTTTATTTTTTATAGATATAAATATTTACGTAAATGTTCATTTATGAATATTTATTAAAAAATATTTATCGGCCTTGAATTTTATGATGGTTCATTTTTTATTTTTTGTAAATACAAAAACGAAAAAACTATAGAAAAAAATTGAAGTTTATTGATAGAATTTTAAATGTTTTTTTTTTGATAACTTTTCGAAAATATCAAAAAGCAATTACTAAAAAAATTTCTTTTGACAATTTTCTAATTTTTTTTCTTTTTATTATATTTATATAAAGTTAATTATTAATTGCATTTTTTTGATAATATATTAAAAAAATTTAATAAAAATTTCTGTTGTTTAAAATTTTTTGTTTGTTTTTCTCCAACTTCAAATGTTTCTAAATATCATTTTAGAAAAAAATTTTTAATAATCTATATATATATTTATATATATATATATATATATATATATATAAAAATATATATATAATATATATATATAAATCTATGTTGGTTCAAAAAAGTCAAGAAAATGGAATATGAATTTATTTTTCGAAAAAATAATATACAATTTGTTTT
>CAHIKZ030001761.1:92500-115000 GCA_903632075.3 Acanthosepion pharaonis | reverse complement strand
GCATTCATTCTAACTAAGAAATATTCAATCAGTTTATAAAGAGGAATGTGTGAATGAAAGAACTTGCAGAAGATGGTTTATAAAATTCATATATATGGATATTTCATATATATAAGATGAAGATATAACCGGACGTCCAGTTGAGTTTGATGAAAAATTTTAAGCAGCCCTTGAAGAAAATCCTGCTTTATCAGTTGAAAATTGGCAGTGGTTCTCAGTTCAAACCATACAACTGTTCATCGTCATCTTTAACAACTTGGAAAAGTTCCTAAACTTGGAAAAATGGGTGCCTCAATTTTTGTCTTGAACAAAACTCAAATCCCGAGTTGACATCTGCTCTTCTCTCCATTCTCGCCAACTTGTTTCACCTTTTTTTGGATAGACTTGTGACTGGCGACGAAAAAATGGATCTTTTATCGAAATGTTAAGCATCGTAGACAGTGGCTTTGGTAAAGGGAAGGACCCCAGCCACAGCCGAGAAGGGAACTTCATGGGCAAAATGTTCTTCTTTCAATCTGGTGGGATCGCCAAGGAATAATCCACTTTGAATTCTTACCACCTAATGCAACAATTAATGCTCAAATATACTGTCAGCAATTAGAGCGTTCGAACCAAGCTTTGAGGAAAAAAAAGACCTGCTCTAGTGAATCGAAAAGAGGTGATGTTTCATCAGGACAATGCGCGACCCCACACAGCAAGAATCACGTCACAAAAGATCGAAGAACTTGGTTGGGAGAAAATTCCTCATCCACCTTATTCTCCCGATCTTGCTCCTTCAGACTACCATTTGTTTCGTAGCTTTACAGAATCATTTGGAAGAAACAGCTTTTGTAGCACAGGAAGAGGTTAAAACTGACATTTGTGAGTTCTTCGAATCAAAGCCAAAAGAATTTTACAGTAATGGAATTAGTAAGCTTGTTAATAGATGGAAGGAAGTCATAGATAATCAGGGAAAATACATTGTTGATTGAATCTGTAATTAAATGTAATATTTAGTCACTTGTTTTCTTTATTCAAAATTCGGACAGAACTTATGGGATGACCTGATATATACTGTTAATATCCAGGATTTTACCATGAGATGTAATTACGAGAGTATATAATTGTAATTATGCTATAAAACGCTCATTAAAAATGTTTGCATTCCATGGAGTTAGGAGACCTGAAAATTAATAATTCTAATGAAAAACAGTAACACCGTGGAATTTCCACGAGTACAGCTTGTTTGTATTTTTGGTGGTACATTTTGATGTATTTAATGGAGGTACATTCTGGGGGTAAACTAACCGAGTGAAATATGTACCTAATGAACTTGTGTGAATGAATGGCAGAAGAGGAACTAGGTGGGACACTAAAGGGACAGACATTGCTTAAAACTACAAAGGATGGGAAGTTGTGGAGAGCCATGATCAACCTAACGAGCTTGTGTAAATGGATGACAGGACAGGAACTGAGAGGGATAATAAAGTGAGAGACATTGCTTGGAGCTACAAAGCATAGGAAGTTGTGGAGAGCCATGATCAACCTACCTAACGAGCTTGTGTAAATGAATGGCAGTACAGGAGCTGAGAGGCATAGTAAAACGACATACATAGCTAAGAGCTACAAAGGATGGGAAGTTGTAGAGAGCCATGATCAACCAACTTAACTTCCGTAAATAGATGGTATAATAGAAACTAGGAGGGATAATAAAGGGACAGTCCTTATTTAGAGCTACAAAGGATGGGAAGTTGTGGAGAGCCACGATCAACCACCTTAACGAGCTTGTTTAAATGGATAGTAGGAAAGGAACAGAGAGGTTATAATAAAGGGACAGACATTGCTTACAGCTACAAAGGTTAGGAAGTTGTGGAGAGCCATGATCAACATACTTAACGAGTTTGTGTAAACGGGAGGGATAATAAAGTGACGGTCATTGTTTAGAGCTACAAAGGATGGGAAGTTGTGGAGTGCCATGATCAACCTACTTAACGAGCTTCTATAAATGGATGACAGGATAGAAACTGGGAGGGATAATAAAGGAACAGTCATTACTTAGAGCCACAAAGGATGGGAAGTTGTGGAGAGCCATGATCAACAAACCTAACACGCTTGTGTAAATGGATGGTAGGAAAGGAACTGAGAGGGATAGTCAATGGACAGGCATTGCTTAGAGCTACAAAGGATAGGAAATTGTGGAGAGCCATGATCAACTTACTTAACGAGTTTGTGTAAATGGGCCGCAGAAAATTAACTGGGAGGTATAATAAAAAATTTTCCTTTGTTTAATCTATAGGATGAGAAGTTGTGGAGAGCCATGATCAGCCAATCTAACGATCTTGTGTAAATGGATGGCAGCGCGGAACTGGGAGAGATTGTAAAGGGACAGTGATTCTTTAGAGCTACAAAGGATGGGAAGTTGTGGAGAGGCATGATCAATCTAACGACCTTGTGTAAATGGGTGGTAGGGGCAGGAACTGAGAGGGATAGTAAAGCGATTTTATTGGTTAGGGCTAAAAGGATGGGAAGTATATGGAGATTGGATGCTCAACCTACTGTATTTATACTTCTGTAAGTGGATAACAGGACAGGAACTAGGAGGGATAATAAAGGTGCAGTCATTGTTTAGAGCTACAAAGGATGGGAAGTTGTGGAGAGCCGTGATGGATAACCAACCTAGCGATCGTGTGTAAATGGATAGCAGGGCAGAACTGGGAGGAATAGTAAATAGGCTGACATTGCTTGGCGCTACAAAAGTTAGGAAGTTGTGGAGAGACATGATCAACCTACTTAACGAGCTTGTGTAAATGGATAGAAGTACACTAACTGGGAGGGTTAATAAAGTGACGGTCATTGTTTAGAGCTACAAAGGATGGGAAGTTGTGGAGAGCCATGATCAACCAACCTAACTATATTGTGTATATGGATGACAGGGCAGAACTGTGTGGAATAGCAAAGAGACAGACATTGCTTAGAGGTACAAAGGTTAGGAAGTTGTGGAGAGCCATTATCAACTTACCTAACGATCTTGTGTATATGGATGGTCAGGACAAGAACTGGGATGGATAATAAAGTGACAGTCATTGTTTAGAGCTACAAAGGATGGGAAGTTGTGGAGGGCCATGATCAACTTACCTAACGATCTTGTGTATATGGATGGTAGGAAAGGAACTGGGATGGATAATAAAGTGACAGTCATTGTTTAGAGCTACAAAGGATGGGAAGTTGTGGAGAGCCATGATCAACCAACCTAACTATATTGTGTATATGGATGACGGCAGAACTATGGGAATAGTAAAAAAACAGACACTGTTAGATATACAAATTTAGGAAAATTTTTTGTGGAGAGCCATTATCAACTTACCTAACGATCTTGTGTATATGGATGGTAGGACAGGAACTGGGATGGATAATAAAGTGACAGTCATTGTTTAGAGCTACAAAGGATGGGAAGTTGTGGAGAACCATGATCATCCAACGTAACGAGCTTGTGGAAATGGATAGCAGAACAAGGACTGGTGGGAATAGCAAAGGGACAGACCTGAAAGCATTCAGTGAAAAGCAGTATGGTTTGTGTATTCCCACGGGAATCGCTCATAATAATAATAATAATAATAATAATGAGCACAATAAGCCGGACATATTGGTGGAAAATAAAAAAAATTAAAAAAGTATTAATCGAAGATCCATCGTGTCATTTTGTTACGAGAACAGATTAAAATGAAGAAGAGACACTAATCACCTATAGTACAGAAAAGAAAATCCGTGACATCTCCAGTTCACTACAAATAAATAATAAAAATAATTTACTAAAACTACGACTATTATTACTATATGCCCAGAACAGATTTAAAAATAACCGGACTTATTGGTTTTCTTATTGGTAAGTAGTATTACTGAGATCCGTAGACGTATTGGGATGGCCAGGATGCATTCCCATTCAGTTTATTTATTTTTTTTTCTGCGATAGACCAGTTGCCATCCAAGGCTATAGAACCTATATTCCAAGTCTGTCCTGTTATTTACCCATAGCTGGGGGGGAAGAAGAGGATTTATACCTTTCCCAAATATTAGCACGTATATGAATATAATGGATTCGACTGGAATTCGAACTCGGTTTTCCCATTTTTTAATCCGAGCCGCTATCACATTAAAATACCGTAATTATCGATAAAAGAATGAATTTAAATGATATTTTCATAAACAGGGTCAGGTCAAAAAAAGCAGGTAAGAAGTTTAAATATCTGGGACGTATCTTTGTTTTGGTGGTAAAATATTGTTGAATTCCGTAGACGTATTTTTATGGCCCAGGACGCATTCCAAAAAAGGACAGAGTAAAACAAGACAAACTTCATATCTTTGATAACAAAAAGAAAAGAATAACAAACTGCTAAAATGACATCTGTCCTTTTTTAATGGCTGTAATAATTTTTTTGTTCAACGATTTCCTTTAAAGATGAAAGACTCGAGGCAACAGTGATGTAATTCTATAAATATCAAAAGAAAGGAAAACATATCATGGACCGAGCGCGTATATTTAAATTGAGATCTTTTAATGACGTTGCAAAAATATGCTAGAAAAAAAAAGTTATAAAAATTAAACAAAAAAACATAAATGAAAAACAAACCAGACAATTTCGAGGAAGGAAATGCGGATATAAAATCTGATACTCAAAGGGTCGAATAGAGGATTTTTACAAAAAGGAAAACATATGAATTCTAATGAAATTATAACTTTCTAGATAAATCCATTTGACAAGACGTGATCTGGAGGATATTGCAGAACACATCAAAAGAACTTGTTGAAAGCTGCAAGGTTTTAATTAGGAAGTTAGTGAATGATGAGTACGTCCTGAAAATATAAAGATATTCCGTATTAAAAAAGAAAGAATTGATCATATTGAGTTATGAGGAGTTCTGTTGATAGCAGTAATTATAATAATAATAATAATAATAATAAAAATGATAATAAAATATGCATGAAATTGGAGCATTGGGTTATACCAAAACATATTGGTGTAAAATAAAATAAAAAAAATGTTACTCATTGATCCATCGTATCATTTTGATAGAAGGAAAAAGAAAAAAAAAAAAAAATTCATCCAAAATGGCCCTTTGGCAGTTAAAAGAAATCACAGTTTTAATGGCCAGTTGTCATTGGTGCACTTGGTAGGATTTTGACAGAATGGTCAATGGATAAACAAAATTAGTATTGAAAAGCTTATCAATATACAAGGAATCTTGAAATTATAGAAATTTTCAAAATGTATAAGTATTTTAACATTAACAATCCCTGCTGTAGTTGAAGAAAAAGGATTGAAATTTGGACAATTTTTTTATTGACTAAATGATATCTTAAGACCATGACAGACAATTTACAAAAAATACAAAAAAATGTTTAGTTTATAAAAATACAGCCCACGCCTTTACGAAGGGCCTTAACATGTAAAATACGTGTTATTTTTTTTTAAAAATTGTTTAGTGGAAAATGTCATGATTTTAAATTTAAAACCCGAAAAGAAATGTGTACACGCCAGAAATCAAAAAAAAAATAAAAATAAATAATAATAATAATAATAATAATAATATGAATAACAACGATAAAAACAAACCAGACATATTGGTGGAAAATAAAAAGAGAAAAAAAAAATATTAATTTTAAAGATCCATCGTGTCATTTTGATACGAAAACAGAATTTAAATGAAGAAAAACTAATAAACTATGGTACAGAAAAAAAAAAAAGAAAAAACCTCAATGATCACATATATAACTACTACTACTACTCTACTAATAATAATAATAACAATATATGCAGAAAGAACAGAGCCCAACACATCGGACTTATTTGTAGGTATACATATTTTTAAATTTGTTATATTGAGGTTCTTGAAGTTGTGGTAAGTACCAAAAAATATATTCAGATAGTAGAACAGAATCAAATATATTATATCAAAATCAAAATATAATAATAAAATAATAAAATAATAAATAATAATAAAAAAATTCCTCTTCTTCCATAATAAAAAGTTTGCTCGACCCTTTTAATTTTTTACTATTGTTTTTTGGTCCCAAACTGTCAAAAAAAAAAAAAGCTGCAGGAGATTTAACTACGAAAAATATAATTGTTAATTAATTTATAAAATGGCAATTTTTGAACATTTTTACGTTCCAAAGAATTAAAAGATCTTTTCAAAATTGTCAATTTAAATGAAAAACGGTAAAAACTAAAATTTCCACGGATATCCTAAGTATTTTTTTATTATTATTATTATTATTATTGAGTTTTTTGACTCAATTAAAATGGTTGAATAATAAAGCTGCAGGAAAAGGAAGAGGGTTGGTCAAGGCTGGGTAAATAAATAAATTGTATCAAATGAATAGGTCGGGAATCTGATTAGCTAGGTATTTTTTCGGCCTTGTGCCACAATTATTGTATTCAATCAGTATTAAGTCATAGACAAGCGACGTTTGTACAAAGATTATGATTTTATTTAGATTTCGGTAGAAATGTTTGCTGAAGACATTAGGTTTATAAGTCAAGGACACATGTGGAAAAAGGCGTTTGTTAGATCCAGTGACAATACCCAAAAAAAGTTGTGAGTTCAATACCTTGTATAAGGCAAAAAGACTTTTTCAGAGGGAAATTAAAAATGCATTCATGAAAAATTAACAAAATTAAACATGGCACGTGGAGCTAGAACAGTCTACCCCAGTTTCTTTGAATAAAGGGTTCAGTTCGAAATTCCAAACCTGAAGAATAGGAAGAGCGTACAACGGCCGAAACGTTGTGATAAATATGGCAACAAAGATGAGAATGATAGTCCGAACAATGTAAATAGTACATATTTTTATATTTGAAAAAGATTGTTTAAATATAATTTGAAGAAGACAGACATTCTGTTGAAATATTGTTGAATATTGTCAAACACTGTGTGTTTTTTTTTTCTTTATCTTTTCTTAAATCGGGGTCTTTCTGTGTTAAAGATTATCAAGTAAAAGATAAAACGGGAAGGGGAAAGAGAAGAAAAGACAAGAACGATAAAATCAACGCATGGAGAGAAAGAACAAAGTCTTGAATGAAAAAATAAATAAAATAAAAAGAAATAAAAAAAAGAATGAAGGAGAAAAGGGAATAGCGGAACCGATGAAAAAAGTTAAAGGAAAAAAGAAGCAAACGTTTAAAGCGGAGGAAAGACGAGAAGAATAGGAGAAAGAAAAAAAAATGTGGATGATTTGGAAAAAAATTTCAAATTGGAGAAACTAAGGAAGGATCACTGAAATAAAAAAAAAAAATGACTTAATAATAATAATAATAATAATAATAAAAGAACATCGACAGTTCCTGTTGTAGCTTTAAACACCCCTAATATTGATTGGAAAAGATTCAACATTGACTCAAAATAAAAAGGGATTCCTGGTAGCTCATATTTTAAAAATTTTCAAAAACAAAAATTGTAGGAAAAATGTACAAATTACCTATTACTAAGGGCATTTATCTATGTAAAATAAATATAAACTCTAAAACAGAAAATCAGCTTAGTAGAAAATATCTGGCTGACCTTTCTGTGCAATACAGATTTAATGTCTTAATTAGTACATAGCTGAAATCAAAAAAATGGAATAATAATAAAATAAACTTGAGGAGAATAATAATAATTGTATATATGCATCATCCCAAAGCTGATGTTGATCGTCTGTATGTGCCCAGATCCGAAGGAGGCAGAGGATTAGTTCAACTAGAACTGTCCTACAAAACTACAATTGGCCTCCAAAGATACTTGGAAACTACAGAAGACTGGATGATGGTATGCGTCAAGGAACATGGAAGTAGTAAGCGTCTTTACTCCGTAATGAAAGAAGCCAACAAATTCAAAATGGAGTTTCAAATGGGCGTAGAAATGCAAGCACAACACAATGCACCGACTGAAACTGCAAAATACTTAAAAAAGACAGCAAAGACGAATGCAACCGACCAGATACAGAAGCGATGGCAAGATAAACCGCTTCATGGCCAATACTCTGCCCGTACCAAACAAGCTGACGTAGACAAAACCCGTACCCATCAGTGGCTACGTAGTGCAGGGTTGAAAGCTGAAACTGAAGGTTTTATCCTTGCTGCACAGGACCAATGCTTGCTAACTAGGAATTATCAAGCACATATACTAAAATATTGTGTTAGCCCAAAATGCAGATTCTGTGATAAATATCCAGAAACAATTGATCATCTTGTATCAGGTTGCACGATATTGGCACCCACTGAATATAAAACCCGGCATGACAGAGTGGGCCAATATCTGCACTGGAAAATCTGCAACTTCTACGGGAAGGAAACTGAAAGAAACTGGTATGAACACCACCCAGACCCGGTTACGGAGATAGGACCTGTTACAATTCTATGGGACTACACAATACACACTGACAGAACAATCAAAGCCAACCGCCCAGATATTGTTATTAAAGACCACAAACAAAAAAAAGTGCCTCCTTATTGATATGGCAGTCCCTGCAGACTGCAATGTATCTTTGAAGATATTCAAAAAGCTGTCAAAATACAAGGACCTTGAAATAGAAATCTCAAAAATGTGGCACATGGGAACATCAACAATCCCTGTTGTAGTTGGAGCCCTAGGACTGGTTGGAAAAAAGATTGCAGTAGACTAATTGAAGGGATTCCTGGAAGTCCATGCCTCAAAGAGATACAAAAAATTTGTTCTGACAAGTACAGCCCACACTTTACGAAGGGCTTTATCTATGTAATTTTTTTTTTTCAGTTTTTTTTTCAAAAGTGTCATGATGCCATTTCTAACCTTAGGTCCCTGGGCGGGACCCGGAAAAGAAATGTGTAAACGCCAGAAATCAAAGAAAACAACAATAATAATAATAATAATAGCAATAAGTGTAAAAAACAAAATAAACATATATTAGATATTTAGCCAGATTTGGGGGTAAGCCAAGGACATTTCAGTATCTAATCGAATAATATTTTACATATAGATGAATCGATATATACCGAGTCACACACATGACAAATTTAACGCCAATATAGCAACAAATCAGATGCCTCTATCTCGAAGCTCTCTGCCCTTAAATAACACCCAGTACCTACACTATCCCTTCTGTACCATTCCACTTCGCCATAATGACCTAGTATCGATCATTTTTACTAAACAATTCAGACCGGATTTAATGCATATCAGAATAACGTGACGTAGATATTTTAATTAAACTCAAATAACACTAGAGTGGAGAGTAATATTCCTTATTTACAAAGATCGAAAAGATACGTTAGTTACCAATCAATTTCATTACTGAACTGTTATATGATATCAGTGCTCTTATATGTCAGTGAATATTTACAAGCTTCATTAGGGAAAAAAAGAATGAATTAACAAAACCAAGAAAAAGAATACTGAAATTGTTACGTAATATCATCTATCCTCCTATATGGCAGTGAATTTTGGACAATCTTTTCCAGATAAAGAAGAGACTATAAAAAACAAATAAATGATTAATTTTACTGAACTGTTACGTAATATCAGTCCTCCTAAATATGGCAGTGAATCACAGATGAAGAGGAGACTTGAAGCAACATCAACAAAGAAAAGAATATAAATTTCACTGTTACGTAATATCAAAAATCCTTATATGGCAGTGAATGCTGGACAATCTCCTCAGAGATGAAAAAAGGAGTTGAAGCAAAAAAACAAAAGTTAAGAAAATGATATTTGAACTGTTAAAAATATCAGTCCTCCTAAATGGCAGTGAATGCTGAACAATCTCCTCACAGATGAAGAGGAGACTTGAAGCAACAGAAACAAAGAAAAGAATACTGAACTGTTACGTAATATCAGTCCTCCTATATGGCAGTGAATGCTGGACAATCTCCTCAGAGATGAAAAGGAGACTTGAAAAACAGAAACAAAGAAAAATTTCATCTGAACTGAACTGTTACGTAATATCAGTCCTCCTATATGGCAGTGAATGCTGGACAATCTCCTCACAGATACAGAAGAGACTTGAAGCAACAGAAACAAAGAAAAGAGTACTGAACTGTTACGTAATATCAGTCCTCCTATATGGCAGTGAATGCTGGACAATCTCCTCACAGATACATAAATATTGTACTTGAATTGACAGAAACAAAGAAGAGAATACTGAACTGTTACGTAATATCAGTCCTCCTATAAAAAGTGAATGCTGGACAATCTCCTCAGAGATGAAAAAAAGACTTGAAGCAACAGAAACAAAGAAAAGAGTACTGAACTGTTACGTAATATCAGTCCTCCTATATGGCAGTGAATGCTGGACAATCTCCTCACAGATACAGAAGAGACTTGAAAAAAGAGAAACAAAGAAAAGAATACTGAACTGTTACGTAATATCAGTCCTCCTATATGGCAGTGAATGCTGGACAATCTCCTCAGAGATGAAAAAGGAGACTTGAAACAACAAAAAAAAAAAAGAGTACTGAAATGTTACGTAATATCAGTCCTCCTATATGGCAGTGAATTTTGGACAATCTCCTCAAGAGATGAAGAGGAGACTTGAAAATCAACAGAAACAAAGAAAAGAGTACTGAATTGTTACGTAATATCAGTCCTCCTATATGGCAAATAATGGTAGACAATTCCTCACAGATGAAGAAGAGACTTGAAAACAAGAGAAACAAAAGAAAAGAAACACTGAACTGTTACGTAATATCAGTCCTCCTATATTTTAGTGAATGCTGGACAATCTCCTCACAGATGATGAAGAGAATTGAAGCAACAGAAACAAAAAAAAGATGTACTGAACTGTTACGTAATATCAGTCCACCTTTTATGGCAGTGAATGCTGGACAATCTCCTCACAGATGATGAAGAGACTTGAAACAACAAAAACAAAGAAAAAAAATACTGAACTGTTACGTAATATCAGTCCTCATATATGGCAGTGAATGCTGAACAATCTCCTCACAGATGAAGAGGAGACTTTTAAACAAAGCAACAGAAACAAAGAAAAATGTACTGAACTGTTACGTAATATTAGTCCTCCTATATGACAGTGAATGCTGGACAATCTCCACACAGATGAAGAAATGGAACTTGAAGCAACATGAAACAAAGAAAATTTTACTTGAACTGTTACGTAATTCGTCAGTCCACCTAAAATGAATGCTGGAATATCTCCTCAATGATGAAAAGAAGATTTTTGAACAGAAAATGTTTTTAAATGAACAATTACGTAATATCAGTCCATTTTATATTGGCAGTGAATTTTTTACAATTTTTCACAGATGAAGAAGAGACTTGAAACAACAGAAACAAAGAAAAGAGTACTGAACTGTTACGTAATATCAATCCTCATATATGGCAGTGAATGCTGAACAATCTCCTCACAGATGAAGAGGAGACTTGAAACAACAGAAACAAAGAAAAAAAATACTGAACTGTTACGTAATATCAGTCCTCCTATATGGCAGTGAATGCTGGACAATCTCCTCACAGATGAAGAAAAGACTTGAAACAAAACACAAAAAAAAAATGAAAGGAATGAACTGTTACAAATATCAGTCCAAAATATATGAAGTGAATGCTGGAAAAATCTCCTCACAGATGATGAAGAGAAAAGTTTGAAACAACAGAAACAAAGAAAAAACGAGTAAAAAGAAACTGTTACGTAATATCAGTCTTCCTATATGGCATTGAATGCTGGAAAATCTCCTCACAGATGAAGAAGAACAAATTTTTTTAACAGAAAAAAAAAAGTGTACTGAACTGTTACGTAATATCAGTCCACCTATATGGCAGTGAATGCTGGACAATCTCTTTACAGATGAAGAAGAGACTTGAAAAACAGAAACAAAGAAAAAGTACTGAACTGTTACGTAATATCAGTCCACCTATATGGCAGTGAACGCTGGACAATCTCCTCACAGATGAAGAAGAGACTTGAAGCAACAGAAACAAAAAAAAAATGTACTGGGCTGTTTTATCTAATATCAGTCCTCCTATATGGCAGTGAATGCTGGACAATCTCCTTTTCCATGAAGAAGAGACTTTAAGCAATAGAAACAAAGAAAAGGGTACTGAACTGTTACGTAATATCAGTCCTCCTATATGGCAGTGAATGCTGGACAATCTCTTCACAGATGAGTCCTCCTGTAAGGCAGTGAATCCTCACAGATGAAGTAGAGATTTTTTAAACTTTTTGTGTGGTTCTCCAGACCGATGCTGAGAAAGCATTGTAACGAAAAAATTCTTCTAGAGACAATGGCAACTAAAAGTACCCTTCTGCTTAACATCAGAAAGACACAGCCAAGGTTGTCGCTGTGATTTATTTTTGACTGAAATGCCAAAGAGACGTTGCTAAAAAAAAATTTTTACTAATTTCTCAAGAGGATTGTTTACATACGGCGATTGAAAAAGAAAAATGTCAAATCGTCTCTTGAGCACTCAGACTTAGATTTGATATTCTTATGTGGAGTGGAGGCA
This sequence comes from Acanthosepion pharaonis, assembly GCA_903632075.3. Classification (NCBI taxonomy): domain Eukaryota; kingdom Metazoa; phylum Mollusca; class Cephalopoda; order Sepiida; family Sepiidae; genus Acanthosepion; species Acanthosepion pharaonis. The sequence continues at coordinate 102,547 of CAHIKZ030001761.1, read as the reverse complement.
CGGTGGGGGAATGGTGAGCGGTTTCGAATTCCAGTCGAGTTCATTGCATTCACTTACGCGCGTCTACCCTTGGGAAAGGCATGAATCCATCTCTTCTATTCCTATGGCTGAAGAGATGTGTAAAATATCAGGACAGAGTGTCAACCAGTCTGGGAGAATGAACCTACCTTAGAGCTCCGGCCGCTTTAGGTAAAGGCTAGAAGAAAGGAGGGATGGGGGTAAACTCAAAAGCAACCTCCCAGCAAAGGAACTGGCAAGGCATTGGACTATTCTAACTTGACTGTCACTATTTACCACAAAACAAGAGGTAAGTGGTAAGTTCACAACTGTTGAAATGAATAAAATGAAATGAAAAAATTTATACTGTGACCTTGAAGTTCTGGAGTAATTTTTTTTCCTCGTGCCCCGACTGGAACTCATTTCGGTTTACTTGCTTCCCTGAATACTAAAGTCTTCAAAAATTTAAATGCAACGTCAATCGCCATCTTCTGTCTTTGTCAACCCTGCTCATTTTTGCCCATTCTTCTCTATTTCTAGTTTTGTCTTTCACTTTAAATCCTAGTAACCGCCTGCGTACTAGTGGCATACCCACCTTGCTTGGGTTGAAATGATTAAAAAAAAAAAAAAAAAATGAAAAATACCTTTTCTAGTGAACACCAGCTTCAAGTCGTCGAAAGTTTTTGTTTTTTTTTCACATGGAAACCTAATGAATTTTACTAATCGGTATCATAGAGTTCTCTAATAAGTAGCAAATAATAGTGAATATATAACTGAATAATTTTTAATCACACTTTGTTTTTGAAGAACAACGTTGATAAACTAAAACGAACACTATTTATAAATCAACAAGTATACTAACTAAATATAGCGTTTATATATATATATATATATATATATATATATATATATATATATATATATAACCTATATAATTTTTGGGACAGTTTTGACAGTAATCGCTTGACTCAATGGGTTTGTGAGTCAGCGATTGGACTACATTTCATGAACAACCCGGGTTGCTGCTTTGAAATATTCTGACGAAGCGTTCAGGATACTGCTCAAAGCACGGTTGGTTAAACATTTACGTTTTTTTAGAAGCTGTTCAGCTGCAACGTCAATTGCCATCTTCTGTCTTCTTCAACACTGTACATCTTTTGTCCTTTCCTCAATCCCCACTATATATTTTCTCTCACTTTCTGTTATATACCGTACCTATGAATACTAATAGGTATGTCCCTATCCTCATGAATACGTTGGACACTATGTAAGTGGGAGCTGGCAGCGTGAGAAGATCTTACCGTGTCGAACTCTCTTCCTTTGGGTAGAGAGGAACCTGGTCGAGGCTATGCCGAAGGGTAGAGGCTCGTCCGGGAAGGTAGACAGATACCCGATCCCGCGTATCCTGCGGGGTCTACGGGCAATTTTTGCCGAAGCCCACGGGCTCGGATTTCCCCACATTAAATTTGGCCTTGTGCCACATCCTACCTCGTGGGGAGGCAGGTAAATATCGTAGTATGCTGTCTAAGTAGTGCACCTCTAGCACTGGTTTACCTACTTCACGCCGCTGGCGAGTATTGTACTTTGTTAATGTTATAAAGATTACCTTTTCATTTCCAACCTCCGTTTTGGTTATTCCTCATTCAGTAACCCTTTCTAGGTTACAACACTATCTATCTATCTATCTATCTATCTATCTATCTATCTATCTATCACAGTCTTTCCATTATCTGTCTATCTATCTTCCAAAACATTTTTCTTTTCTTTCTTTCATTTATCATTATATCTATCTATCTATCTATCTATCTATCTATCTATCATCACAGTCTTTCCATTATCTATCTATCTTCCTTTTGATTTTTCTTTCTCTTTCATTTTCATTATATCTATCTATCTATCTATCTATCTATCTATCTATCTATCTATCTATCACAGTCTTTCCATTATCTGTCTATCTATCTTCCTTTTGATTTTTCTTTCTCTTTCATTTTCATTATATCTATCTATCTATCTATCTATCTATCTATCTATCTATCTATCTATCTATCTATCTATCTATTATATACCGTACTTATAAACACTAATGGGTATGTCCCAATCCTCATAAATACGTTGCACACTATTGTAAGTGTGGGGTAATATGCTATCTAAGTAGTCCACCACTTGCAGTGGTTTACCTATTTCACGCCGCTGGCGAGTATTGTATTTTGTTGATGTTATAAAGATTACCATTTCATTTCCAACCTCCGTTTTGGTTATTCCTCATTCAATTACCTTTTCTAGGTTACAACGCTTTCACTCTCTGCAATCTACTGCGTACGGGTGGCATTCTCGCCTTGCCTGGGGTGAAATGATTAAAACAGGACTTTGGTACGTTTGAATCTGTGATTTTATTACACATTTACTGTTCGATTGTTTCCGCAATTTCATCTGGTATGGCAGAGCCTACCTGCTCCTATTTATTTATTTATTTATTTTTTTTTACTAATGTTCACTTGTTACAAGGCCCAAGATCCACTCAAACTAGAGAATTATTGAAAGGCGGTTGTTTTGTGAGTGGTAAGAGTAAAAGGGTGTGATTTGTACCACAGTCTGGAAGTGCACCAATGCCTGATGAAAGACCCGCTGGAGCGGAGCACTGAACCGTCCAGGCTGCGTAAAGGGTTTTGGAGCCCGAAAGCCTTTGAATATGCGGGAAGAGCTTTCCGTGATTCGTTTTGTTTGAAGCGTTCTCTTTCGCACAAATGCGACCAGGAAAAGGCACGAATCTATCACCTCTGGTCGCTAACTTGGGATTAAGTAGCAAAGTAGACTGGACGTTCTATCCTTGGCTGGTCCCCTCTCTGGGAGACGGACCACTGTGGCTGCAAAAAAAAAAAAAAAGGCGTGGTGTAGGCAAACTGGAAACAAGTTCGCTGTCTTTGAGCAGGAAATTATAATTCGCAGATAACTAGTAAACGGAAGCTTCGAGGAGGCATGCCAGCCGACTTCATGAAGAGGCATAGGGTTTAAGAAGAAGTCGACCCTAGATGCTTCATTTAGTGTCTGAGAGCGCGCGAAAGAACGAAGCGTATAGACCGGGGAATATCGACAGGGTGGTCCGAAACTCTTGTCACTCCTACATAATATAATTTTCTATTTCAGATGGCTGACACGAAAGTGATGGCGTTCATACAGACCTTCCCGATGTGTGACAGCGTCAATGAAAGTGAATAAACTGAATCCAGTACACGTCCTTTGTATTACTGTATGACTTGTTCTTCTGTTGGTCTCATGAATTTTTGGTAGCAGGACTCGAGTTTCGGAGCACCATTTAGATAGCTAAATATGAATAGACTGAAATATAGATAAATAGATGAAGAATGGACTGGGAGATAGATAGATAGATAGATAGATAGATAGATAGATAGGAGTGAGTTTGGTCCGAAAGTCTTGTCACCCCTACGTAATCTAATTTTTCTATTTCAGATGGCTGACACGAAAATGATGGCGTTCACACAGACCTTTTCGATGTGTGACAGAGTCAATGATATTGAATAAACTAAATCCAGTACATGAGCTTTGTATTACTGTATGACTAGTTCTTCTATTCGTCTCATTACTTTTTGGGAGCGGGTGACAAGATTTTCAGAGCACCATTTAGATAGATAGATACAGTGTGATCCGAAAGTCTTATAACCCCTACATAATATATATATTATATATATAATATTATATATATATATATAATATATATATGATATATGATATATATTATACATATATATTATATATATAATTATACATAATATAATATATATGATTATTAGACAGTGGTCTGAAAGTCTTGTCACCCAATACATAATATAATTTTCTATTTTAAGATGGCTGACATGAAAATGATGGCGTTCATACAAACCTTTTCGATGTGTGACAGCGTCAATGAAAGTGAATAAATTGAATCCAGTAGATGTCCTTTGTATTAATGTATTGTTCTTCGATTTGTCTCATTACTTTTGGTAGACGGTGACAAGACCACCCTATCGACGTACACGTAGGTATCAATACGGGGACACACTTGTAGATGTACGCGTAGACATCAATACATGTAAATCTACATATGTACAAAATGGTTTGAGACACACGGATAACGGATAACCTCGGAACAGTGAGAATCAGTAGAAAACAGTGCCCCAAAGAGTCGTGGCTCTTGGGGCAGTGTTCCGAGGCTATCTGAATACTTCGATGAGTATCGCTGCCGAACTGAGTGAGTAGCGACGCTATATCGAGTCTAGTTTGTGTCTCTTCCGTCACCGAGGCCCGTGGTACAGTTGGTATGACGTTTGCGTTGTATCGGAAACGGTCCGCGTTCGACTTTCGGTAGTGGATGCGCACTTCTGATGAGTCCTAGATAAGACGAAACGGCCGTACAGTGCGTTCTGTTGAGGATTATTGGAGGCTCAACGAATTACTAGCTTTTAAATGTTGACAATTAGGAACGTTCAAGGCTTAATCAGACCCGAAAAGGAAAGAATGAAATGCGTCTACGTGTATTTGTGTGTATGCTTAATTATACTTTTTTCCCCTAAACTGGTGTTTCTTGTGATTAAAGAAGAAAGAAAATGAATAACTTTTAAAAATAAAAGTCGTAAATATTCACTTTAGTATCTTTATTCTTAGTTCGAGTCGAAAGTTGTTGATGTATTTTCAGAGCTTTTTTTTTTGTATCGAATTAAAAAGCAAAAATCCTGTTTTCATTATCAGAATGGCTCGAAAGTAAGAAATTCATTAGCCTTTTCTGAAATGAATCCAAATAAAATCCTCATATAGTCCTTCAGAATGGGTTGAAAGTAAGAGATTTGGTTTAATGCAAGACTCTTCGGTAAATCGAATCGAGTTCTCTCAGTCTCTGTGTGTTTATCTAAAAATAAATACGCTTAAATTCGCCTTCATCCCTGCCGTGCGCCAACGGCTTAGTAGTAGAATCCCGACTAACGCCAATTGAGTCGGGTTTCGATCCTAGCTAGAGGCAACCGGACGCCTAGCCACACTGATGAACTGTGATACAGCGGAACAGTCTTTTTGTGGATGACAATATATATATATATATATATATATATATATATATATATAGTTATAGATTTGGTTTGTGTATGTGTGTATTTAGGTAGCAATCTTTTTGCACATTTGATTGAAAATGGCAGACAAAAGTTTTTTTTTATTTAGTATTTTATACAATTTCTCATGCGATCTAATAATTGTTTTTTTTTTTGATGATAGATTATATATTTAACATTAGGACAGTTTTATATAATTTGTAAAAAACTAACACAAGTCACCTTGTCGTATTCAATGAAATGCATTATATATATATATATATATATATATATATATATATATATATATATTGTTTTAAAATTTGGTTTACACACACACACACACACACATATATATATATATATATATATATATATATATATACATTTCTTCAGAAAGATTTGTTAAAAAAGTAAACAGACAATAATAATCATCAACATTTTAAACTGAAAAAAACCTTTTTAGGGGAGTAAATAAGTAAGCCACTATTTAGGTTAAATTTATTAGTAAAACCATAAATCGATGTAAATAAGCTCCTAGTGAGTATAAAACAGAAAAATAAGATTGTATCACGACCCACCCACTAGACACAGAACGAAGACAGTTCTCCTTCTGCCTGCCAGCTTGGTCGATGAAGCTTGACATGAAAAGCTTCTGAAAAAAAAATAATTGTTTAGCCAAACGTGCTTTGAGTAGTATCCTAAACGCTCCGTCAGAAAATTTGAAAGCGCAACCCGGGTTGTTCACCAAATGTAGTCCAATCGTTGACTCACAAACCGATTGAGTCAAGCGAATACTGTCACTGATTTCACTATGTCTTATATGAGTAGGTACGTAGATATATTTATAAACGCTATATTTAGTTAGTATACTTCTTGAGTTATAAATAGTGTTCGTTTTAGTTTATAATAATTTCAAAAACAAAGTGTAATTAAAAATTATTCAGTTATATATTCCCCATTATTTGCCTCTTATTACGATACCGATGAGTAAAATTCATTAGGCTTTCATGTGAAAAAAACATTTCGACGATTTGAAGCTGGTTTCCATTAGAAAAGTTTTTTTTTATTTATTTTTTAATCATTTCAACCCAAGCAAAGCGTGTATACCACTAGTACGCAGGTGGTTACAGGGAGTGAAAGTGAAAACCCAAAAGTGAAAGTGAAAATATGCTTGATAAAAGGGGATAGGAGGATTGAGGAAAGGACAAAAGATGAACAGGGTTGAAGAAGACAGAAGATGGCGATTAACGTTGTGTTTAAATTTTTGTAGATTGTAGTTATCATGAAAGCAAGAAAACGGAAGAGCATTTCACAGGTGGGAAGTACGAGAAAAGAACTGTTTTGTTTGCATAGAAGTTTACTGCGCCGACGCAGGTCGTAAATTCATAACGCGGCTCTATGACATCGGACATGAATTTACGACCTGTCTCTTCTATGTAAATAAATCAGGATCTTATCTTTGACAGTGCATATCTCTGTTGTTACGTCTATATTAACCACTCTGATCATAGCTTATGTGATTCATCGAGTCTGAAAGAAATCTCAACAGAATGCAGAAAGCACTGGACGGCCGTTTCGTCCTATATTTGGGAGTCATCAGCAGTGCGCATCCACAACCGAGAATTGAAACCCTGGCAGTTAGGTTGTCAAACAAACATCATACCGGGCCTCGGTGACGAAGAGATTGCAAATCAGACTCGACATAGCGCCGCTCGCTCACATATTCCGTGGTGGAACTCTTACTGAGTTCTCTGTAACTATAGGACTGTGCCCCCAGGAGCCACGACTACTCTCACCCAGCCGCTCACTCTAGAGCATTAGAAGCCGGTTCAAGCAATGATATACACAGATAGAAATTATTAGGAGGATTGGTGATAATCATAATTAAGTAATTCATCGAGTCTGATAGAAACCTCAACAGAATGCAGAAAGCACTGAACGGCCGTTTCGTCCTATATTTGGGACGCATCAGCAGGGCGCATCCACAACCGAGAATTGAAACCCTGACAGGTTGTCAAGCAAACATCATACCAACTGTTCCACCGAGCCTGCAAATCAGACTCAATATAGCGCAGCTCGCTCACATATTCCGTGTTGAGGTTTCTTTCAGACTAATATAGTGTGTATTTTATTATAGTTTTATCATATCGACAAAAACAGTTTACGCACTACAAAGATGCAACTTCGTTTCGGTGCATTTCAATTGCACCTCGACTAGTGAAACTAAAGCCATTATACGACGTTTGGCTCATGATAAAACATAATAGACATTCGTTGTCTTTTGTATTAAACAGTATATGTTTGAATATATATATATATATATATATATATATATATGTATGTTTATCTATCTATCTATCTATCTATCTATCTATCTATCTATCTATCTATCTATGTATATATGTATTTATTATAGTTTATATAGACAAAAACAGTTTACTCACTACAATTGCACCTCGACTGGTGAAAACCATATATATATATATATATATATATATATATTTGGTAAAATTATAATAAATAATTATTGCTCTACTATCGGTACGAGCCCTCTTTTGAATGTTAGAATTGAACTCACATTCCTTGGGTCCTGTCAGTGGATATATTCAATATCTGGTTAAGGCGGTGTAGAACTTGGAGAGGGGAATTAACAGGAGATAACTGATAACTGTCAACCATTAGACATGGCACGTGGAACTGGAACAGTCTACACCAGTGAGCGAAATAAAGGGTTCAATTCGACATTTCAAACACCTGAAGAAGGCTGGACTTCACAACGGCCGAAACGTTGTAATAAATATAACGACAAAGATGAGGTCAATAGTCCGGATAATATAAATAGTGTATTAATACCTAATTTTAGAATATATATATATATATATATATATATATATATATATATATATATATTTCTTTCCCCCGATGATGGACATTTTTTCCAAACTAGTCGAGGAATCTAAATGAAATAATAATAATAAAAAAAAAAAAATATTAATCTACAACCCACTGTGTCTGAAGATTTTAATGTTTTAATAATTTTTAATATATTTTTATTGTTCAATATATATATATATATATATATATATATAATTAAGACATATTTTTTAATTTAACGTTATTTTATAGATACAAGTATTTAAGCAAATGCTCTGTTTATGATAAACAGTATTAAATAACATTTACCGGCCTGAATGTCCGAGAAATTTTCATAGAAAATTTTCGTTCTTTGACAGGATTCGAACCTGCATCCTATACGGAACCGTCATATACGCTGACGTGCCTTACCGCTTCGGCTACAAAGAATAATCGGTAGACAAGGTCGAATTTACTGCTTATAAACTTTAAATTTCCATGAATCTCGTACATTCATAACTGCTCTGGCGTATCAAATGTAAACAAATGACGTCATATATTAAGAAATGGACAAGGTCCGACAATTTATTTATTAAAGACATTTTTTATTTTAACGTTGTTATTTTATAGAACAAGTATTTAAGCAAATGCTCTGTTTATGATAAACAGTATTAAATAACATTTACCGAACCTGAATGTCCGAAAATTTTCATTTCATTTCGAAAAATATTCGAACCTGCATCCTATACGGAACCGGCAAAACCTGCCTGACTGCTTTATAATAAAAATTAGACAATAATTAAATAATTAAAAACTCAATTTTTCGACAATATATCAAAAATTGGTTTAGTGAATATATAAAATTTTAACAAATAGCTTTTTTGTTTAAAAAGTTGAAAATTAAATAAGCAATGAAAATTGACCATTATAAGCTTTTAAATTTTTTTGTATTATGACGGTCACAAATATATATTTAAATTCAAATAAATTTTTAAATTTCTATCAATAAATAAATTTTATATAAAATTTATTACATTCAGGCCGGTCTCGTTATTTAAATACTGTTTATCAGAAACAGAGCATTTGTTAAATACTTGTATCTATAAAACCACAACGTTAAACATAAAAAATATCTTTAATTTATATAAATTCGGACCTTGTAAATTTCTTATATATATATATATATATATATATATATATATATATATGATCAAATATATATATATAGATATATATTTATTGATAAATATATAAAATTTCTTGAAATCTGTTATATGCAATTATTATTTTAACATTTTAAAACATTTATGTATTAACATTTAAAAAATCACACAATTGATTCTATATGATATATTTTTATTTTTTCATTATTTTTTCAATATATATATATATATATATATATATATATATATATATATAAAATCAAAAGTAAATTTAAAATATAAGTAGAAAGATATCAGAAAGAGTGTATAAAAAAAGAAAAAAATTATTATAAATGACATTCTTACGAATACGCACACACTAAACAAACGCACTTTTGTTACACAAACACAATATAAACAGATTAAAAATCAATTACTAAACCCAATAACTTTAAATAAATCAAATTTTAACTTATTATAATTATAATGAAAATCCTAAAGTCAGACAATCATTCCTGAAACCTTTTGATGATCAGGCCGAAAAATTCATTTTACGAAACTGCATAAAAATGCTCAATATAACATCAATTGTGTTGACAATTATCATGTATATATTTATAAAATCTATATATATATATATATATATATATATATATATATATATATATAATATATATATATATATATATTGTCCTTAATCGGTTTCGACGTATGTGGATCTGACATTTAATAATTAAGTATGAAAGTTTTACAATAATCTTAAGTGGCATTTAAGACCCGCTAGTGATTTACAAAGGAGGCAACATTTGGAAGAAGGGCAGGATTTAGAGATGAGATCATAAATTAGATTGGCTGAATTTTTTATTTTCTCTCGCTTCTTTGAATTTTTGATTCAAACAAAATATTGAAAAAAACACAATCCACTTTCAAATCACGTTTTTTTCCATTCTATATTTGTTTTTTTCGTTATTTCATAG
>CAHIKZ030001761.1:82500-85000 GCA_903632075.3 Acanthosepion pharaonis | reverse complement strand
TTGATACCCCATCAAATGTGTGTTGTGTGTGTGTGAATTTGAAAAAAAATTTTCAGGCGAAATTAGAAGTTCTTTGCAAAAGAAATACGTTCGAATAAAGAAAAGAAAGAAAATAAGTAAGAAGAAAGAGTAAAAGAAAATAAGAGTAAAATCTAAAAAAAGATTAAAAGAAAGAAAAAAAAAACAAAGAAAAAAAATTAGTATAAAAACGATGATAAAAGATAAATCTAGAAAATTATTTATTAAAGGCGTTTTTATTGAAAAAAAGAAAGAAAGAAAGAAAAAAAAATTAAAAAAGAAAGAAAGAAAGAAAACTTTTAGACAGGGAAGAAGAGGAGGCTATCCATGAATAAAGATGCAAAAAAGAAAGAAAAGAAAGAAAGAAATGAAAGAAAGAAAAGAAAGAAAGAAAGAAAGAAAGAAATAGACAGGGAAGAAGAGGGAGGCTATCCATGAATAAAGATGCAAAGAAAGAAAGAAAGAAAGAAAGAAAGAAAGAAAGAAAGAAAGAAAGAAAGAAAGAAATAGACAGGGAAGAAGAGGGAGGCTATCCATGAATAAAGATGCAAAGAAAGAAAGAAAGAAAGAAAGAAAGAAAGAAAGAAAGAAAGAAATAGACAGGGAAGAAGATTTGCAATTTATCCATGAATAAAGATGCAAAGAAAGAAAGTTAACAAAAAGAAAGAAAGAAAGAAAAAAGAAAAATAACAGGGAAGAAGATTAGAGGCTATCCATGAATAAAGATGCAAAGAAATAAAGAAATAAAGAAAGAAAAAAAGAAAGAAAAAAAAGGAAGAAAGAAAAAAAATAGACAGGGAAGAAGAGGAATATGATCCATGAATAAAGATGCAAAGAAAGAAAGAAAAGAAACCTCCTAAGAAAAAAAAGAAAGAAATAAATAGACAGGGAAGAAGAGGGAGGCTATCCATGAATAAAGATGCAAAAAATTTCCCTAAAACTGCAAGAAAAGAAAGAAAGAAAGAAAGAAAATTTAGAAATAGACAGGGAAGAAGAGGAGGATATCCATGAATAAAAAATGCAAATTTAAAATAAAACAGAAAGAAAGAAAATTTTTCAATGGCGAAAACGAAGTGGAAGTATAAAAAAGGCAACAAGAAAGAAAGAAAGAAAGAAAGAAAGAAAGAAATTAAGAAAAGAAGAAAGAATAATCTAAATCTGATAAGATAAGTGAAAACAAAAATAGGTGAAAGTTAAAAAAAAGGTAACGATTTTCAAAATAAAGAAAGAAAAAAAAAGGCAAAAAATAAAAAAAGAGATGGAATTATAAAATAGGTAACGAAAAAAGAAAGAAAGAAAACAAAGAAAAGAGCAAAGGAAAAAAAAAAAAACAACGAAAGAAAAAATTAGTAAAAAACGATAAAATATGTAAAGAAAAAGAAAAAAATCTATAAAAAATTCCAAAAGTAAAAAAAAGCAAAGAAATAAAAGGAATAAAATAATAAATAGAATGATAAAAACAAAAAAAAGCTGAATTATACATTATTTAAATAACTTAATTATCAAACTATTAAAATATATATATATATATATATATATATATATATTTCTTTATATTTTTAAATCGGTTTCGTCCCAATAAAACAAAAAGATTCAAGGGGTTACTGTGTGTGGAAAATTAAAACAATAAAAATTAATAATAAGAAAGAAAAATAATAATCAGGAGGAAATATAGATAAACAGAAAATTGAATTTAAATTTTTGATATATATATATATATATATATATATATATATATATATATATATATATTTAAATTTGTCCTGTCTGATGAATTGGATCGTTTATCCAATAAAATAAATTTTATTCTTACTGTCCTGGACATTAAGTTCTACAATTTCTATCCTCTATTTATATATATATATATATATATATATATATATATATATATATATATATATATATATATATATATATATAATTATTTATTTAAAAATATGATTCCAACACGCTACATAAGAGGTCTCATGTTTCAAAACAAGATGAAAACTTTTATAATTATTTGAATTAAATTGAATTAAATTAAATTTTGTATCGAGCACTTTTTTTTTAAAAATAATAACAAAAATACTAAAGAACTTTGGATTATTTACCTAACAAGTTCTTTCCTATTTTCTATGTATTTTCACATATATATAGATATATATATTAACAAATATAGTTAATACCTTACACAAACAGACACATACACACACAAATCACACACACACATATATATACGCACACTCTATCTCTTTATTCCATAAATATAGCACACCTTAAGTGTATTTTTCTTCATATATATATATATATATATATATATATATATATGCAAATAATTATACATAAATGTAAGTAAATTTTTACACACCCACAACATATACACATATATATATATATGCGTAAATGCACACAGAGATATAGTAAAATGTTTATGTGTGACGCAGTTTAACAACTTCAATGTTTTTGTCTATGCTGATGCGACTTTTGCATGCGCACAAAA
>CAHIKZ030001761.1:35000-77500 GCA_903632075.3 Acanthosepion pharaonis | reverse complement strand
TAAGATAATATGAACAATTCTAAATTCTTTAAAACACATCTGAATATGTAAATTTTAGATAAATATTTTTAAATGATTATCATAATCCTATTGATTTCAAAGATTTTTAAATTTATATAAATATAGATATAATATTTTTATTAGTTTTTTTTCAATTAATTTCATTTTAATATTTTGCTTTTTATAAAGTCCGCATTGGACGAAACGCGTCAGCAATTAAAAGTTTTCCATATTTCATTTTTTATTCATAAATATTGTCTTCTCTACATGTTAAATCAGAATATTTCATATATATATATATATATATATATATATATATATATATATATAAATATTATAGAAGACAGATAGATTAAGATTTAATAAATATAATAAATAGATGATTGTTCCATATAAAAGATATAAATTTTTAATATAGATTCTACATAAAATTAATATTTCCAATAGATAGATAGATATATAGATATAAAATAAATAATATATAACTAATAGACAAACTAGATAGATAGATAGATAGATAGATGTAAAATAATTCATTCCTCTAACTTTTAGATACGTACAAAAGAAAAAAAAAACCTAAAAAAATGGTAAAATAAAAAATAAAATTCTACTTGACAATGTCTAAAAAGAATGCCCTAAAGATCGGAAAGTAGAATTTTTGGACAAGTGTTTATTCAAATTTATGTCTATTTAGAAAAAATTGTAGGAAGACAAAAAAAGATTTTATATGGTTATTTATCAAACCCAAAATCCAGTAACTTATTAGTTATCTTTAATTTTCTTTTATAAAAAGAAAGATTTCAAGATCTTTTACAGAATACGTAATTGTCTACTCAATTAATATATATATATATGTATGTATAAATTTATATATATTGCATATATAAGTGTAAATATATATATATATTAAATAAAATATATATATTATATACTATTTTTAGAAAATATCTATCTATTTATATATAATATATATATATATATATATATATGTATATAATGAATAAAAATGTGTATGTAATGTTGTGTGTTGATCAATTGTGTGTTTTTGGGTGTTAAATATAAAAATAAATCTATAATTCTCATCTATCTATCTGTTTATCTGTTCATAACATCTATCGTCAGATTCATCAATCTTTTCAATCTATCTATTATTTCCATCTTCTTCTATCTTGGTTATTTTAAATTTAATTCAGTCACAAGAAAAATTTTATATCTATCTATCTATCTATCTATCTTCATCTGTTTATATCTAAATATTATCTATCTATCTTTATCTATTAGATATATGTTCAGATCTATTTGATCTATCTATCTATCTATCTATCTATCTATCTATCTATCTATCTTATCTATTCATCCATCTATCTCATATATTTATCTATCTATCCATTCATCTATTTATCTTATCGTATCTATCTATCTAAATCTATTTATTTTCATCTAGACATTTTTCATATCTATCATTCATCTATCTATCTATCTATCTATCTATCTATTCATCTATCTATCTCAACTATCTATCTATCTATTTATCTATTTGTCTATTTATCTATCATTCATCTATCTCTATCTATCTATCTATATTTCTATCTATCTATCATCTATTATCATTTATCTATCTATCTATCTATCTATCTATCTATCTATCTATTCATATCATCTATCTATCTATTATCTATTCATATCTATTCATCTATCTATTCATCTATCTATCTATTCATCTATCTATCTCAGTCTATTATATATCTATCTATCTATTCATATATATCTATCTATCTATCTATCTATCTATCTATCTATCTATCATTCATCTATCTATCTATCTATATCTATCTATTCATCTGTCTGTGTCTATCTATCTATCTATTCATCTATCTATTTTTATCTATCTATCTCATTGTTCATATTCATTTATCTATCATTCTATCATATCATCTATCTATCTATATATATTATATCATTTATATGAATGAATATATATATAGTTTTATATATATATATTTATATATATAATTCATCTTTGTGATAGATAAATATATGTAAATATAAATATAAAAGTGAACATTGAAGTCAACATTCAGAGGCGACAGGCTGTTTCATGCTAGACGCAATCGTCAGGCCATATATATAGTATCTATTCTACAACTATTTTAAAATACAAATATATATGTATATATATATATATATATATAACAATATATATATATATTGTATAATTTATTTAATGAGAATAGATTTTAATAAAAAAGATATTTAAAAATTATTTATCCACCTTTTTAAACTCTATTTAACGTGGAATGAAAGAAATATGGTCATAACATATATATTTATTTAATTTATATAAGATAAGAAATAAATATATTCATTTTATATATATATATAAATATAATTGAAAAATCTATTAATTTCTAATTTTTCAATATTAGGAAAAACAAAAAAAAAAAATGAAAAAATTAATGGCTTTTAATATCTTTTGTGAGTTAATATTTAAATATCATTATTATATGAATGAATATAAATTTGAAAAAAGATTTGACAGAAAATTGGCTGAATGTGAATAAAAAAAATTGCAAAAAATTAAAAATTTAAAAAGAAAA
This sequence comes from Acanthosepion pharaonis, assembly GCA_903632075.3. Classification (NCBI taxonomy): domain Eukaryota; kingdom Metazoa; phylum Mollusca; class Cephalopoda; order Sepiida; family Sepiidae; genus Acanthosepion; species Acanthosepion pharaonis. The sequence continues at coordinate 74,903 of CAHIKZ030001761.1, read as the reverse complement.
AGAAAAAAAATTAAAAAAAAAATAAATAAGATAAAAATAAAAAATTTGACTTAAATAAAAAAAAAAAAAAAAGGAAATGAAAAATTCAATCAAATATGAAACAAAGGAGAAAGAAAAACAAAAAAAAGAAAGAAATTATAAAAAATTTCAAATTAAAATGAAAAAAAAATAAAAAAATATTGTTTTTGCATGATAAAAAGAAAGAATTAATATGTCAATGAATGGGAAGAAACAAACCATGAAAAAATTTATAAAAAATGGAAACTGAATAGATCAAAAAAATTAATGGAAAAAAAAAAAAAAAGAAAAAATGCCAGAAAATAGAAAAAAAAGTCAAAAATTATCATAAAATGGCATTGTTTTCATCTAAAAACAAAATTGGTGTTTTTCTTTTGATAAATATGAATGAATGTTTTTTTTTTTTTAAGTTATTCATATGATTTAAAAGAAAAAAAATTAGAAAAATTTTACTGAAAAGTAATAAAAAATAATACAAAAAAAAAATTTAAAATTGTTTAAAGAAAAAAAAAAAAGAAAAAAATTCAATAAATATATAAAGAATAAATGAAATATATATTGGGGGAAAAAGAACTTTTCGAATAAGGAAGAAATTAAATGAAACCTAAATGTGAGAAGAAAAGAAAAAAAAAAAAATGAAAAATGATTGTAAAAGGAAAATAAATATGAGGAAAGATGAAATCGATAGTTATAAGATTTTAAAATTTACAGGAACGAAAAAAAAAAGACATAACGAAAGTTTAGCAACAAAAAAAAAAAAAAAAAAATTTAAAAAGAGATTTAACAAAAAAACAGGTTGGGTTTCTCTGATGCTGAAAAATAAGAAAAAGATAAATAAATGACATAACAGAAGAAAATCCTGAATAAAGACGAAAAAATAAATGAATGAAAAAATATAAGAAAAATAAGTTTTTTATGGCTTAACAGGCATCGAAAAAAGTATAATTAAATAAAAAAATTAACGTTTGAAAAAAATAAATATTTAAAATAATATTTTTTTTTTTACCGAACTCGATAATAACATGATTAAATGAAATAAAGGAATTTTGAAGGGCCTTTCAATAGAAATGAAAAGGATACGACGAAAATGATTGTCTTATTTTAAAAAATGTGAACATACATTATTTGATTTTTCATTTTAATCAATTTAGGAAAATTTAAAAATGCTGAGAAAAAAAGAATGATATTTTAATGAGCAACAAAAAAACAATAACAAAAACATCAACAACAAAATGAGAACAAAAAATGAAGGATTTCTGAGGAAAGAAACAAAAGTTTAAAAAGAAGAACAGACTGAAAAAAAAAAAAAAAAAACAATGATAACTCACTAGTCTTTTGGAAACATAAATAAATGAATGGATTGCGAAAGGAAATGGGGATGAAAAAAAAACAAAAAAAAAAATAGGTAAACGTAATAAAAAAAAAGGAAATTAAAGAGAAATATGATAATATGAATGAAAATCTTGAAAAAAAAACATATAGAAAAAAAAGAAAAAAAAAAAAAATTGTTCAAAAGATCAATATTAGTGATAAACTGCTCTTGGGTGGTTTGATACACATCTATTTATCATCTTTATATATAATAAAAATATGTCTTTGACAGATTTCTTTGGATCATTATATTTATATTGTTTCGTGACAATGATAGTTCGACTTCTAAATATATTTTCTTCAATTTTGGTCCTTATATGGAGAATGTTATTACCACATAGCTATTTCATTGCACCTGAGGGATCAGTGCTTTTCCGATCTAAGGGTTGTTTTCATGCCGGGGCTGCCATCTTTTTATTCAAATTGATCATTTATCGCTCTGTCCCACATTATAAATCCCACTATATATCATATATATATAAATATCATAGACAGATTAAATATGGTTAGAAGATCATTTGCAGACAAAAGGGTAATGCCCCCAGCACATCCCTATTGAAACACACACACAACAGTTAATTTTCTTTCCGGACATCAATATTTAAAGCAAAATTGTAGTTTTATATTCAATGGTTACAAATGATGATTGTTCTCATTAATGATAAATTCATGTTTTTGTTTTAAATATCCGACATTTCGACAAAAGAATATTTGTTAAGAAAGGTAAAATGTCATATATAATATATCAAATTTATACTGTTCTCTAATATTTTGTAGAATCATGCCCTTTCTATACATTTTCAATGTTTAGTAAATTACTTTATCTCTTAATTAAAGTAAATTTTATCGATTCGAGGGTTCTGGTAAATATTCATTGCAGGAAATGACAAAATATATATATAGTGTGTTGTTTTGTAAAATATTAAATAGGGTTCATATAATCTTTTATTTAAATTCCTCAAAAGAATTTTCCGTGGCAATACAGGCTATCGAATAGTAATTTCTGCTTCAGAATTTAGGTTGTTGTTACTTTGTTGATTTTAATTAAGTCTCTTATGAATAGAAGTATTTATAACAAGTTTAAATAAATTATTTTCAAAAATTAAAAAATTGAGTTGGTAGAAAGAATTTTTTCGAATATTTTTAAGTTCGATTGTCTCATTCATTTTAAGCATTTTGACAAAATTCATCCATATTAAATAAAAAAAATAATTAGGATATTGAAGAGCTTTAAAATTTTAATGTATTTTCCATAATAATGTATAAATTCATGTATTTAAGAAAGATAAACAAACAAAGGAAAACCACATTCATCAAGTCAAAAAAACACGTGATACTTCTTATTATCAAGTCTCTTTCGATTCATGACCAAGCGATTTTACCACAGTAAGTTGCTATTTCTTTCTGCGGTAGACTGATTGCCAACCAAGTCTATAGAACCCAGTCAAGTCCTGTTAGAAGACATTGATTAGTACCTTTCCCAAAGAATTTAAATAGTAAGATGAATGTAAGATAATTCACTGAATTTTCATATGTATCTCAATTTCTGATTCCGAAAATATCCATTAACACCAAAATGCACATCCTTTTAAGATAAATAGTTGTTGTTTTAAGACTATTATTCCTTAAAAAATAGATTGTCGTGTTCATGTTTAGAAGAAACGGATATATTGATGGCCTTATAGATTTATATTTTTTTTCTATATGGAAGATAAAATGTGAAAATCCAGCATGAAGACTAACAAAAAACATTTTTCGTAAGAACTGAAATCTTAAAAATCTTCTTAATTTCCCTGTAAAAAGAAAGGAAGAATAAAATTATAAGTATAAAATTTTTATAAAAATGGTTTTTTTTTTTTATTTGTCTCTCAGTCCAAAAAATAGAATGTTCAAAAAAAAAAAAGTTCAAAAAAAAATTAAATTATTTAACAGTTTTCTTTAAGAAATGAATATAAATATAAATCACTTTTTAACAGTGATTCATCAAATCTATTGACAAAATTCTCCTCGTTGAAGTCCGCCATTTTTCATTTTCTTTCTATTTTTTTTTTTTTTTTTGCATAATTTACATTTTCTTAATTTTTTCTACGGCAATAAATTTGACATTTTCAAAATGTTTCTGTTTTTTTTTCTTTCTTTCTTTCTATTTTCCTTTATTCTATTTTTAAATTAAATTTTCCAAGCAAAACTTCTTTTATTTTTTTTTTTTGTCTTTTATTCTTTTTAAATAAAATAAAGTCTTTTTTAAAAAAAGAAAAAATCATCTTTTTTTAATCTTCCTTTATTTCGTTCTTTTTCCATTTTTTTATTTTTCTTCAACACAGGAAAAATTCCGGTTTTTTTGTTTCGGTTTCAAACGAATTGTAACTTTTACGCCCATTTTTTTTAATATTTAAATCTCTCCTTTCCAGAGCTTTTCCATCTTTCCTTTTTTATTTTTCTTTTATTCTAACTTTCTTTTCCAATTTTTCGGATTTTCGTAGAAAATATGAAAAAGAAAGTTTAACTTTTAAATATAAACGTATCTAAAAAAAAATTAAAATCAAATTTGAAAAAACAATGATTGAAAAAAATATAAAAAGAAAAAAAAATTGAGTTACTGAAATAAATAAAAAGACGGAAAAATATATCGAGAATGCTTTGCGGCATTTTATATAAAAAAAAGAGATTTTTTAAATATAAAAATGGATAAAAGAGAGAAAATTTATAAAAAAAATTAATAAAAAGAAAGAAAAAAGAAAATCCAAACATTTATAAAAACGACTTTTTTTTAGAAAGAAATTTAGAAAAAAAATTAATTTTGTGCGAAATTAAAAAACATTGTAGAAAACCCCGAATATTTTTTTTAAATCCTTTTTTAGAAAATTTTGAATTACATATTCGGTTTGCCTAACAAATTTACCCTAGAACACTAACCATCAATTAAAGTTACACCACTACTAACCATGGGTATATCATACCCGATTTTGAAAATATCAAAAAAAAATTAAATATAAATCTTTATTTGAAATATTTTACATGCAGGCACTTCAAACTTTGTACTTTGAGTTAACATTAATAGGAACTGAAAAAACATTTATTTAGGTAAGAAAATCAGGTACTGAAAATTGTAATTAAAAATAGGAAAATTTTGCTGGGTACTATATACCCATGGTTAGTGTTCTAGGGTTAATTAGATTTTCATTTGTTTCTGCTTATTGTTTGATAATTCTCCACATCAGATGAAATATCAAAAGATGACAGAAAAAACATCATCCAGGTGGTCATCGCAACCTTGTTTCCGAAACGACTTTTAGTAAATTTCATTTTCGGTAAAAATTGTTCATGAATGAATTTACTTCCAAATAATGATATCATTATTTTTTCATTATTCAAAATAACTTTTCTATTTTCCGCTTGTTTAAATATATATAAATCTTTATACTTAAGTAAATAATTCGGAAAAAATTTTGATTTTTTTTAATTAAATCGTATTGTAAACTCAATTAACTCCAAATATTTTTTAAAAAATTGCTCAAACAAATTAATTGTATAATTAGTGTCCAGGTATTAATCTGGCGGACATGACAAAAAATCCTTCGCATTGTTACATCTTACCAACTATATTTTTGCTTTCCCCTTCAACGTTAGTATATTTTTTTCCCACAAATTTTCTTTTCTTATTTTATAAGAAATATTGAATCAAAAAAAATTCAGTCAAAACACCATAAGCCTTGAACTTGTTAAGATGCCCATCATTTGATAACCTAATCAAATGTCTACAAAAACATCTAATGCAACCTCCAAATATATTAGTTCTTGTCTAAAACGTAACACACTTTCAGCAGTAATTTGAGATAATCTGCAAAATACCGAGAGGCAAGTTTTTCTATTGTTTGTCTGGAAGAATCCCTGCGAGCTGAGATATTTAATCAATTGGGAGTTGATTAAAAATGTAGAAATTTGTTATATAAAAGAAAAGTAGATTGAAGGAAGATACACCCAAGTTCTTAAAAATAGGAATTAAAACAAAATTTAATAGCCATATTAAAAATTCGAAGGATAAGAATCAAAATATTAATAAGTTTTCCTTCAGGATTCTGGAAGAAACTAATTTTAACTCACATATTAAAAGAAATATTCTTGATCTTAAGATTTAAATAATTGAGATATTTTAATTTTAGCCTTAAAATAATGAGTAAAATTAATTAAAATTTGTGGTAGTTTATAACAAAACACTTAATGTTAAATTATTGAAATGAAAGCATTATAATTATTAACAGAACTAAGAAAACCTCAGCCTACATTGGACGACGAATTTACTGTAATATAGTGATTTGAACTAAAACCAGCCTTTGTGGAGGCATGATGTTACCATTATATCGACACTGTCAAGTGGAAGATTCAAAACGATGGTCCACTCAACTTTTTCAGGAAATAACCAAAGAAAAGGGTTTTAGAATGAACGAGAAAGAAGAATATATTTGCTTTCTGTTTTTATATTGGATGAAACATTTAAAAGTAGACAGTTATCGATGAAACATAAATTATGGAGATAGAAAATTCTCTTAAAATGTCAGAAGAAATTCTTCAAAAAATTCTAAATGGATTTATTTACAAAAAAAAAATGGTTCACTGAGCCCGAAGAAATATTTTCTATTTCAATGCATAATGAATTAGATGAATTAGTGAATATTGAGAAGAAAAATGTACGTGATGGAAGAAATATATTTTCAATATAAATTCCTTAAGTAAAAAGGTTGACTGATGTAGAGTTCACTGAGCTCGAAGAAAATTAGAAAAAATTGGAAATGAAAATTCCAAATGTCAAGATGACTCAAAAAAAAAAAAAATTTATACGAATGTATTATCAATAAAAACGTTTGACTTTATGTAGATTTCACTGAGGTCGAGGAAAATTATTAAATTTTTAAATTTTATAATGAATTAATACGAAATTTTCCTATTTTGAACTTAAAATGGTTTCTTAAATTTTGTAAGACATTTTATTTATTCAATCCGCACCTTCAAATTTCAGACAATTTTTTAATCCCCTGTAAAAATACTAATAATATTTAAATTTACTTTTTAAGAGATTTTAATTTATTCCAATGCACCTTCGAATTTCATCGTTAAAATTTTCCGTCCCCTGTAAAAATACTAAATAGGTATTTAAATTCAGATTTTAAAAGCCATTTTGGATTTATTCCAATGTACCTCAAATTTCAGGCAACATTTTCCGTCCCCTGTTAAAAAAAAAATCAAGGTATTTAAATTTAGATTTTAAAAAGCCGGGTTATTTATTCAATGCACCTTCAATTTCAATGGTACATTTTCTGTCTCCTGTAAAATACTACGTAGGTATTTAAATTTAGCTTTTGTAAAACATTTTATTTATTCAATGCACCTTTAATTTCATCGTCACATTTTCAAAACCTGTAAAAATGGAATACATAGATATTTAAATTTTCGAAACAAAATCTGGTGTAATCCAGTTTGAATTAGTATTTTCGGATGTTCTTTTTTGTGATAAACATTTGTCTCCTTACAATTGATATTTAGTACTTTCTTCTCGCTTTCCTTTACTACCTACTCCTAGAATAACGCGTAGTTTTCATGCTTTAATTTTTCTTCACTGTGTCACCTGCATATCTTATAAAAAGAAATTGCCGCCAATAATGAATCCTGAAGGACTTTTTATTCTCTCAAATCGACTCACTGAAAAAATAAATAAGTCCGGTGAGAAGGCATTTTCTTTGCCTTCGCCCTTTTCTATTTTGTTTATTTACTGAATTCATTTTCTATCCGTATGCAGACAGTTTGCTTTAGATGGGTATACGATACTAGATTATTCCAATATATTATTTCCATAAAAACAATTTCATTAAAATTTGATTCAAACAGTTCTTTTGTAGCGTACTTTATCAAATGTTTTTGCATAATCTATAAAACAAAGGTTCATCCTTTGTGTGCTCTTTCTGATATTATTTAACAAATAAATATTATTTATTCTTTAAACAACTGTGTCTTTAACGAAATAATTATTCTTGTCCTATTTCTGGTCTAATATTCTTAAAATTTCAGATTTCAGTGGATAAATTTCGTTATGTTTCTATCATTTAAAAATTATCCGATGGAATTCGCATTCATTTGCATCTGGCTTCCTAAATAAAGCTACAAAAATGCATCTACAAGACGTCTTCGTATTGTCGTATATTACATTTTTTTTCTGTAATTTAGTCGATGCTGAAATTATCTAATTACCAGGATCTCTATTGCAATCCCGTCTTGTCCTGCTTCTTTGTTTCTGTTCAGTTTGACCAGTGCTGATTTCAAAAACTTTAATATTTCTGTCCTTCCTTATCTTTGTCTATTCAGGTTTTCTCTTATGTCTTGAAAGAGTTCTCTGATGTATTAGTTCCGTCTTTTGAAGTATTTTTTTTCTTTATTATCAGTGTTTACTCTTTTGATTTTATGCATTTGACACGCATGTCTTTTTTCCTATTATTTTTTCTTATTCTTTTATGCATATTTGCCTTATGTTTGATGCTCATTCCTTCTATTTCTGGTCACCTTTTTTTTTTTCTAGCTGTAATTGTTTTTCCTAATTCCTTTGTGCAATTCTTAATTCTGGTAATATACCTTGGCATTGTTTGTTGTTTTCTTTTCACCAGATCGAGAATTTCATCTGTCATCCACCTTTTTTCATTGTCTAATTGTCTTTAAAATGTTTTTTTTTTTTTGATGCTAATATAGTTTCAAAAAACATGCCCCACTTCAATTTTCAATATTTCTTAGTTCATTGCATCTGCTTTTAACGCTGTCATATTCATCTAAAGAAATTCGGGTCATTTATATTTATATCCCATTGTAATTGTGAGTGCTGCCTTGGCCCTCTTCATCTTCCATATTTTACTTAAGTTTACATATCATGGAAGAAGATGGTCGCTCCAGCAGTCATCAAATATAAAATGGTATTTTTACAGTAAAAACTGCATTCATGAATCTCTTATTGATCGTTATGTAACTGAATTGGCCCTTCGTTTCTTTCCTGGATTTATCCATGTCTATAAGTGTTATACTAAAACACACCTATTCTATTGTTAATAGACTCTCCCACATATAATAAGTAGTAGTAGTAGCAGTCGCCAGGGGGGCTCAGTGGAGTTGGTGAGTCAGTCGATGTCGGACATTAAAGTATCAACCACCACAACTAGATTGCTGCGTCATTAACTATTATAAAAGTTCCTAAAACTTTTGTACGTCGAACCTTTTTAGGACCGACTTAGTGAAATACAAGCCTCCACTGTGAAAACTACTCTACAACAATGTATCTTAGGTATTCTTGAAACCAGGTGTTATATATTACCTGGTCGTTAGCTGTATATATTGGACACATTTTTATTTACGTCCATTGCAGGTTCCTAGTCCGAATTTATATATATTTCACCATATCGCGCCTTCCATATTTTGCTATTCAGTTCTCCCATGACGATTGTAATTTCCGCGATTTCTATTGAGCATTGGCGTTCTGCAGCATGCAATCATTTACGTTGATTTTACATGAAAAAAAAAACAAACCTTGAAACTAATGATATTATCCCCGAGTGACAAAAAGGACGCAAAAAGGTCCTTGCCACTGAAAATAGTTTCTTACTGCTGAAAAATTATTGTCTACAAAATAAGAACCTAGGCAATACATTGGTAGACTATAAGAATACTGTTAAGGGCTTTACGCCTGACTGGATAATGAATTTCCAATAATTAATGAACATTTCTGCTACTGTGATTAATTTTCTAAAAGCGCATATGAAGAATAGGAGTCTTACGTTAATCATCAACCATATTAATAGTAAAATTAGTTGTGATAATTTACGGATCAACGTTGGATTATCTTTTTACTATAGCCTCTATGTTACCTCTTCCTTTGCCTTTTAGTATAGCCTAATATATTTTCTTCCTTTGCCTTTTAGTATAGCCTAATATGTTACCTCATCCTTTGCCTTTTAGTATAGCCTAGTATGTTACCTCATCCTTTGCCTTTTAGTTTTTAGTATGTTACCTCTTCCTTTGCCTTTTAGTATAGCCCTAATATATTTACCTCTTCCTTTTGCCTTTAGTATAGCCTAATATTACCTCATCCTTTGCCTTTTAGTATAGCCTAATATGTTACCTCATCCTTTGCCTTTTAGTATAGCCTAATATGTTACCTCTTCCTTTGCCTTTTAGTATAGCCTAATATATTTACCTCATCCTTTTGCCTTTTAGTATAGCCTAATAATATCATTTTACCTTTTTGTCCTTTTACCTTTTAGTATAGCCTAATATGTTACCTCTTCCTTTTGCCTTTTAGTATAGCCTAATATATTTACCTCTTCCTTTGCCTTTTAGTATAGCCTAATATGTTACCCCATCCTTTGCCTTTTAGTATAGCCTAATATGTTACCTCATCCTTTGCCTTTTATAGCCTAATATGTTACCTCATAATATAGCCTAATATGTTACCTCATCCTTTGCCTTTTTAGTATAGCCTAATATATTACCTCATCCTTTTGCCTTTTTAGTATAGCCTAATATGTTACCTCATCCTTTGCCTTTTAGTATAGCCTAATTTACCTCATCCTTTGCCTTTTAGTATAGCCTAATATGTTACCTCATCCTTTGCCTTTTAGTATAGCCTAATATATTTACCTCTTCCTTTTGCCTTTTAGTATAGCCCTAATATGTTACCTCTTCCTTTGCCTTTTAGTATAGCCCTAATATGTTACCTCATCCTTTGCCTTTTAGTATAGCCTAATATGTTACCTCATCCTTTGCCTTTTAGTATAGCCTAATAATATGTTACCTCATCCTTTGCCTTTTAGTATAGCCTAATATGTTACCTCTTCCTTTGCCTTTTTTAGTATAGCCTAATATATTTACCCCATCCTTTGCCTTTTAGTATAGCCTAATATGTTACCTCTTCCTTTTTGCCTTTTAGTATAGCCCTAATATGTTACCTCTTCCTTTGCCTTTTAGTATAGCCTAATATGTTACCTCTTCCTTTGCCTTTTAGTATAGCCTAATATGTTACCTCATCCTTTGCCTTTTAGTATAGCCTAATATGTTACCTCATCCTTTGCCTTTTAGTATAGCCTAATATTTTACCTCATCCTTTGCCTTTTAGTATAGCCTTTTAATATATTTTACCTCTTCCTTTGCCTTTTAGTATAGCCTAATATGTTACCCCATACTTTGCCTTTTAGTATAGCCTACTATGTTACCTCTTCCTTTTCCTTTTAGTACAGCCTAATATGTTACCTCATCCTTTGCCTTTTAGTATAGCCTAATATGTTACCTCATTCTTTTTAGTATTTAGTTATAGCCTAATATAGCCTAATATGTTACCTCATCCTTTGCCTTTTAGTATAGCCTAATATGTTACCTCTTCCTTTTGCCTTTTAGTATAGCCTAATATGTTACCTCATCCTTTGCCTTTTTTAGTATAGCCCTAATATGTTACCTCATCCTTTGTTGCCTTTTAGTATAGCCTAATATGTTACCTCATCCTTTGCCTTTTAGTATAGCCTACTATGTTACCTCATTCTTTGCCTTTTTTGTACAGCCTACTATGTTACCTCATCCTTTGCCTTTTAGTATAGCCTAATATGTTACCTCATCCTTTGCCTTTTAGTATAGCCTAATATGTTACCTCATCCTTTGCCTTTTAGTATAGCCTAATATGTTACCTCATCCTTTGCCTTTTAGTATAGCCTAATATATTACCTCATCCTTTGCCTTTTAGTATAGCCTAATATGTTACCTCATCCTTTGCCTTTTAGTATAGCCTAATATGTTACCTCATCCTTTGCCTTTTAGTATAGCCTAATATGTTACCTCATCCTTTGCCTTTTAGTATAGCCTAATATGTTACCTCTTCCTTTGCCTTTTAGTATAGCCTTATATTTACCTCATCCTTTGCCTTTTAGTATAGCCTAATATGTTACCTCTTCCTTTTGCCTTTTAGTATAGCCTAATATGTTACCTCATCCTTTTGCCTTTTAGTATAGCCTAATATGTTACCTCATCCTTTGCCTTTTAGTATAGCCTAATATATTTACCTCATCCTTTGCCTTTTAGTATAGCCTAATATGTTACCTCTTCCTTTGCCTTTTAGTATAGCCTAATATGTTACCTCATCCTTTGCCTTTTTAGTATAGCCTAATATGTTACCTCTTCCTTTTATAGCCTTTTTAGTATAGCCTAATATATTACCTCATCCTTTGCCTTTTAGTATAGCCCTACTATGTTACCTCTTCCTTTGCCTTTTAGTATAGCCTAATATGTTACCTCTTCCTTTTAGTATAGCCTTTTAGTATAGCCCTAATATATGTTACCTCATCCTTTGCCTTTTAGTATAGCCTAATATGTTACCTCATCCTTTTGCCTTTTAGTATAGCCCTACTATGTTTTACCTCTTCCTTTTTGCCTTTTAGTATAGCCTAATATGTTACCTCATCTTTGCCTTTTAGTATAGCCTAATATGTTACCTCATCCTTTTGCCTTTTAGTATAGCCTAATATGTTACCTCATCCTTTTGCCTTTTAGTATAGCCTAATATGTTTACCTCTTCCTTTGCCTTTTAGTATAGCCCTAATATGTTACCTCTTCCTTTGCCTTTTAGTATAGCCTAATATGTTACCCCATCCTTTGCCTTTTAGTATAGCCTACTATGTTTACCTTCCTTTTGCCTTTTAGTATAGCCTAATATGTTACCTCATCCTTTGCCTTTTTAGTATAGCCTAATATGTTACCTCTTCCTTTTGCCTTTTAGTATAGCCTAATATGTTTTTACATTCTTTGCCTTTTAGTATAGCCCCTCTTTTTGCCTTTTTAGTATAGCCCTAATATCCTTGTTTTAGTATAGCCTCTTCCTTTGCCTTTTAGTATAGCCTAATATGTTACCTCTTCCTTTGCCTTTTAGTATAGCCTAATATATTTACCTCATCCTTTGCCTTTTAGTATAGCCTAATATGTTACCTCATCCTTTTGCCTTTTAGTATAGCCTAATATGTTACCTCATCCTTTGCCTTTTTAGTATAGCCTAATATGTTACCTCTTCCTTTTGTAGTATAGCCTAATATGTTACCTCATCCTTTGCCTTTTAGTATAGCCTAATATGTTACCTCTTCCTTTGCCTTTTAGTATAGCCTAATATGTTACCTCATCCTTTTGTATAGCTTTTATGTATATCCTTGCCTAATATAATATGTTACCTCTTCCTTTTTTGCCTTTTTAGTATAGCCTAATATGTTACCTCATCCTTTGCCTTTTAGTATAGCCTAATATGTTACCTCATCCTTTTGCCTTTTTAGTATAGCCTAATATGTTACCTCTTCCTTTGCCTTTTTAGTATAGCCTAATATGTTACCTCATCCTTTTTGCCTTTTAGTATAGCCTAATATGTTACCTCATCCTTTTGCCTTTTTAGTATAGCCTAATATGTTACCTCATCCTTTGCCTTTTAGTATAGCCTAATATGTTACCTCATCCTTTGCCTTTTAGTATAGCCTAATATGTTACCTCTTCCTTTTCCTTTTAGTATAGCCTAATATGTTACCTCTTCCTTTGCCTTTTAGTATAGCCTAATATGTTACCTCATCCTTTGCCTTTTAGTATAGCCTAATATGTTACCTCATCCTTTTGCCTTTTAGTATAGCCTAATATATTACCTCATCCTTTTGCCTTTTAGTATAGCCTAATATGTTACCTCATCCTTTGCCTTTTTAGTATAGCCTAATATATTTACCTCATCCTTTTGCCTTTTAGTATAGCCTAATATGTTACCTCTTCATTGCCTTTTAGTATAGTTCCTTTTTTAGTATTAGTATATAATATTACCTCATCCTTTGCCTTTTTTAGTATAGCCTAATATGTTACCTCATCCTTTTTGCCTTTTAGTATAGCCTAATATGTTACCTCATCCTTTGCCTTTTAGTATAGCCTAATATTTACCTCATCCTTTGTTTAGTATAGCTAATATGTTACCTCTTCCTTTTGCCTTTTTTAGTATAGCCTAATATGTTACCTCATCCTTTTGCCTTTTAGTATAGCCTAATATGTTACCTCTTCCTTTGCCTTTTAGTATAGCCTAATATGTTTTGCCTTTTTCCTAATCCTTTTTGCCTTTTAGTATAGCCTAATATGTTACCTCATCCTTTTTGCCTTTTAGTATAGCCTAATATGTTACCTCATCCTTTGCCTTTTAGTATAGCCTAATATGTTACCCTCATCCTTTGCCTTTTAGTATAGCCTAATATGTTACCTCATCCTTTGCCTTTTTAGTATAGCCTAATATGTTACCTCATCCTTTGCCTTTTATAGCCTAGTATAGCCTTTTAATATAGTTAATATGTTACCTCTTCCCTTTGCCTTTTAGTATAGCCTAATATTTTACCTCATCCTTTGTTTTAGTATAGCCTCTATGTTACCTCATCCTTTTGCCTTTTTAGTATAGCCTAATATGTTACCTCATCCTTTTGCCTTTTAGTATAGCCTAATATGTTACCTCATCCTTTTGCCTTTTAGTATAGCCTAATATATTACCTCATCCTTTTAGTATAGCCTTTTACCTCATCCTTTGCCTTTTAGTATAGCCTAATATGTTACCTCATCCTTTTGCCTTTTAGTATAGCCTAATATGTTTACCTCATCCTTTGCCTTTTAGTATAGCCTAATATGTTACCTCTCATCTTTTGCCTTTTAGTATAGCCTAATATATTTACCTCATCCTTTTGCCTTTTTAGTATAGCCTAATATGTTACCTCATCCTTTGCCTTTTAGTATAGCCTAATATTTACCTCATCCTTTGCCTTTTAGTATAGCCTAATATTTACCTCATTTTTGCCTTTTAGTATAGCCTAATATGTTACCCCATTCTTTGCCTTTTAGTATAGCCTAATATGTTACCTCTTCCTTTGCCTTTTAGTATAGCCTAATATGTTACCTCATCCTTTGCCTTTTAGTATAGCCTAATATGTTACCTCATCCTTTGCCTTTTAGTATAGCCTAATATGTTACCTCTTCCTTTGCCTTTTAGTATAGCCTAATATGTTACCTCTTCCTTTGCCTTTTAGTATAGCCTAATATGTTACCTCATCCTTTGCCTTTTAGTATAGCCTAATATGTTACCCTCATCCTTTTTGCCTTTTAGTATAGCCTAATATGTTACCTCATCCTTTTGCCTTTTAGTATAGCCTAATATGTTACCTCATCCTTTGCCTTTTAGTATAGCCTAATATGTTACCTCATCCTTTTGCCTTTTTAGTATAGCCTAATATGTTACCTCATCCTTTGCCTTTTAGTATAGCCTAATATGTTACCTCATCCTTTGCCTTTTAGTATAGCCTAATATGTTACCTCATCCTTTGCCTTTTAGTATAGCCTAATATGTTACCTCATCCTTTTTAGCCTAATATTTACCTTTCCTTTGCCTTTTAGTATAGCCTAATATGTTACCTCTTCCTTTGCCTTTTAGTATAGCCTAATATGTTACCTCATCCTTTGCCTTTTAGTATAGCCTAATATGTTACCTAATCCTTTGCCTTTTAGTATAGCCTAATATGTTTACCTCTTCCTTTTTGCTTTTTAGTATAGCCTAATATGTTACCTCATCCTTTGCCTTTTAGTATAGCCTAATATGTTACCTCATCCTTTGCCTTTTAGTATAGCCTAATATGTTACCTCTTCCTTTGCCTTTTAGTATAGCCTAATATGTTACCTCATCCTTTGCCTTTTAGTATAGCCTAATATGTTACCTCATCCTTTGCCTTTTAGTATAGCCTAATATGTTATGTTCCTTTTTGCCTTTTAGTATAGCCTAATATGTTACCTCATCCTTTGCCTTTTAGTATAGCCTAATATGTTTACCTCATCCTTTGCCTTTTAGTATAGCCTTTTGCCTTTTTAGTATAGCCTAATATGTTACCTCATCCTTTTGCCTTTTAGTATAGCCTAATATGTTACCTCTTCCTTTGCCTTTTAGTATAGCCTAATATGTTTTTAGTATAGCCTAATATATTACCTCATCCTTTTTGCCTTTTAGTATAGCCTAATATATTACCTCATCCTTTTTGCCTTTTAGTATAGCCTAATATGTTACCTCATCCTTTGCCTTTTTAGTATAGCCTAATATGTTTACCTCATCCTTTGCCTTTTTTAGTATAGCCTAATATGTTACCTCATCCTTTGCCTTTTAGTATAGCCTAATATGTTACCTCCTTTGCTTTTAGTATAGCCTTATTAGCCTTTTAGTAGCCTAATATGTTACCTCTTCCTTTGCCTTTTAGTATAGCCTAATATGTTACCTCTTCCTTTTGCCTTTTAGTATAGCCTAATATGTTTACCTCATCCTTTTGCCTTTTTTAGTATAGCCTAATATGTTACCTCATCCTTTGCCTTTTAGTATAGCCTAATATGTTACCTCATCCTTTTGCCTTTTAGTATAGCCTAATATGTTACCTCATCTTTTGCCTTTTTAGTATAGCCTAATATGTTACCTCATCCTTTTGCCTTTTAGTATAGCCCCTAATATGTTACCTCTTCCTTTGCCTTTTTTAGTATAGCCTAATATGTTACCTCATCCTTTTGCCTTTTTAGTATAGCCTAATATGTTACCTCATCCTTTTTTTAGTTTTAGTATAGCCTAATATTAGTATAGTTATGTTACTCTTCCTTTTGCCTTTTTAGTATAGCCTAATATGTTACCTCTTCCTTTGCCTTTTTAGTATAGCCTAATATATGTTACCTCATCCTTTGCCTTTTAGTATAGCCCTAATATGTTACCTCATCCTTTTGCCTTTTAGTATAGCCTAATATGTTACCTCATCCTTTGCCTTTTAGTATAGCCTAATATGTTACCTCTTCCTTTGCCTTTTAGTATAGCCTAATATGTTACCTCATCCTTTTGCCTTTTAGTATAGCCTAATATATTTACCTCATCCTTTGCCTTTTAGTAGTAGCCTAATATGTTACCTCATCCTTTTGCCTTTTAGTATATAGCCTAATATGTTACCTCATCCTTTGCCTTTTAGTATAGCCTAATATGTTTACCTCATCCTTTGCCTTTTAGTATAGCCTAATATGTTTACCTCATCCTTTGCCTTTTAGTATAGCCTAATATGTTACCTCATCCTTTTAGTATAGCCTTTTAGTATAGCCTAATATGTTACCTCATCCTTTGCCTTTTAGTAGTATAGCCTAATATGTTACCCCATCCTTTTGCCTTTTAGTATATAATATGTTACCTCATCCTTTGCCTTTTAGTATAGCCTAATATGTTACCTCATCCTCCTTGCCTTTTAGTATAGCCTAATATGTTACCTCATCCTTTGCCTTTTAGTATAGCCTAATATGTTACCTCATCCTTTGCCTTTTAGTATAGCCTAATATGTTACCTCATCCTTTGCCTTTTAGTATAGCCTAATATGTTACCTCATACTTTGCCTTTTAGTATAGCCTAATATGTTACCTCATCCTTTGCCTTTTAGTATAGCCTAATATGTTACCTCATCCTTTGCCTTTTAGTATAGCCTAATATGTTACCTCTTCCTTTTGCCTTTTTAGTTAGTATAGCCTAATATGTTACCTCATCCTTTGCCTTTTTAGTATAGCCTAATATGTTACCTCTTCCTTTTTAGCCTTTTAGTATAGCCTTTTAATATGTTACCTCTCCTTTTGCCTTTTAGTATAGCCTAATATGTTACCTTTGCCTTTTAGTATAGCCTAATATGTTACCTCTTCCTTTGCCTTTTAGTATAGCCTAATATGTTACCTCTTCCTTTGCCTTTTAGTATAGCCTAATATGTTACCCCATCCTTTGCCTTTTAGTATAGCCTACTATGTTACCTCATCCTTTGCCTTTTAGTATAGCCTAATATGTTACCTCTTCCTTTGCCTTTTAGTATAGCCTAATATGTTACCTCTTCCTTTGCCTTTTAGTATAGCCTAATATGTTACCCCATCCTTTTGCCCTTTAGTATATAGCTTTAATAGCTAATATATTACCTCTTCCTTTGCCTTTTAGTATAGCCTAATATGTTACCCCATCCTTTGCCTTTTAGTATAGCCCTAATATGTTTTTACCTCTTCCTTTTGCCTTTTTAGTATAGCCTAATATGTTACCTCTTCCTTTTTGCCTTTTAGTATAGCCTAATATCCTTTGCCTTTTAGTATAGCCTCTATCCTCATTTGCCTTTTTAGTATAGCCTAATATGTTACCCCATCCTTTGCCTTTTTAGTATAGCCTAATATGTTACCTCATCCTTTGCCTTTTAGTATAGCCTAATATGTTACCTCATCCTTTGCCTTTTAGTATAGCCTAATATGTTACCTCATCCTTTGCCTTTTAGTATAGCCTAATATGTTACCTCATCCTTTGCCTTTTAGTATAGCCTAATATGTTACCTCATCCTTTGCCTTTTAGTACAGCCTACTATGTTACCTCATCCTTTGCCTTTTAGTATAGCCTAATATGTTACCTCATCCTTTGCCTTTTAGTATAGCCTAATATGTTACCTCATCCTTTGCCTTTTAGTATAGCCTAATATGTTACCTCATCCTTTGCCTTTTAGTATAGCCTAATATGTTACCTCATCCTTTGCCTTTTAGTATAGCCTAATATGTTACCTCTTCCTTTGCCTTTTAGTATAGCCTCTAATATGTTACCTCTTCTTTTTGCCTTTTAGTATAGCCTAATATGTTACCTCATCCTTTGCCTTTTAGTATAGCCTAATATGTTACCTCATCCTTTTGCCTTTTAGTATAGCCTAATATATTTACCTCTTCCTTTGCCTTTTAGTATAGCCTAATATGTTACCTCATCCTTTGCCTTTTTAGTATAGCCTAATATGTTACCTCATCCTTTGCCTTTTTTAGTATAGCCCCAATGTATATTTTCCTTGCCTTTTAGTATATCCTTTGCCTTTTAGTATAGCCTAATATGTTACCTCATCCTTTGCCTTTTAGTATAGCCTAATATGTTACCTCATCCTTTGCCTTTTAGTATAGCCTAATATGTTACCTCATCCTTTGCCTTTTAGTATAGCCTAATATGTTACCTCATCCTTTTTGCCTTTTAGTATAGCCCTCTTCCTTTGCCTTTTAGTATATGTTACCTTTGCCTTTTAGCCCTCATTTAGTATAGCCTAATATGTTACCTCATCCTTTTGCTTTTTAGTACAGCCTAATATGTTACCTCATCCTTTGCCTTTTAGTATAGCCTAATATGTTACCTCATCCTTTGCCTTTTAGTATAGCCTAATATGTTACCTCTTCCTTTGCCTTTTAGTATAGCCTAATATGTTACCTCATCCTTTGCCTTTTAGTATAGCCTAATATGTTACCTCTTCCTTTGCCTTTAGTATAGCCCTAATATGTTACCTCATCCTTTTGCCTTTTTAGTATAGCCCTAATATGTTACCCCATCCTTTGCCTTTTTTAGTATAGCCTAATATGTTACCTCATCCTTTGCCTTTTTAGTATAGCCTAATATGTTACCTCTTCCTTTGCCTTTTAGTATAGCCTAATATGTTACCTCATCCTTTTTTTTAGTATAGCCTAATATGTTACCTCTTCCTTTTGCCTTTTTAGTATAGCCTAATATGTTACCTCCCATCCTTTGCCTTTTAGTATAGCCTAATATGTTACCTCATCCTTTGCCTTTTAATATAGCCTAATATGTTACCTTGCTTTTATATAGCCCTTACCTCTTCCTTTGCCTTTTTAGTATATAGCTAATATGTTACCTCATCCTTTGCCTTTTAGTATAGCCTAATATGTTACCTCTTCCTTTGCCTTTTAGTATAGCCTAATATGTTACCTCATCCTTTGCCTTTTAGTATAGCCTAATATGTTACCTCTTCCTTTGCCTTTTAGTATAGCCTAATATGTTACCTCTTCCTTTGCCTTTTAGTATAGCCTAATATGTTACCTCTTCCTTTGCCTTTTAGTATAGCCTAATATGTTACCTCTTCCTTTGCCTTTTAGTATAGCCTAATATGTTACCTCTTTCTTTGCCTTTTAGTATAGCCTAATATGTTACCTCATCCTTTGCCTTTTAGTATAGCCTAATATGTTACCTCTTCCTTTGCCTTTTTAGTATAGCCTAATATGTTTACCTCTTCCTTTGCCTTTTTAGTATAGCCTAATATGTTACCTCATCCTTTGCCTTTTTAGTATAGCCTAATATGTTACCTCTTCCTTTGCCTTTTAGTATAGCCTAATATGTTACCTCTTCCTTTTGCCTTTTAGTATAGCCTAATATGTTACCTCATCCTTTGCCTTTTAGTAGCCTAATATGCCTTCCTTTGTTTTTAGTACAGCTAATATGTTACCTCTTTTTTGCCTTTTAGTATAGCCTAATATGTTTACCTCTTCCTTTTGCCTTTTTAGTATAGCCTAATATGTTACCTCTTTGCCTTTTAGTATATAGCCTACTATTTTTCCTTTTGCCTTTTAGTATAGCCTAATATGTTACCTCATCCTTTGCCTTTAGTATAGCTAGTTACCTTTTTGCATTTTAGTTACCTTGCCTTTTAGTATAGCCTACTATGTATACCTCATCCTTTTGCCTTTTAGTATAGCCTAATATGTTACCTCTTCCTTTGCCTTTTTTAGTATAGCCTAATATGTTACCTCATCCTTTTTGCCTTTTAGTATAGCCTAATATTTACCTCATCCTTTGCCTTTTAGTATAGCCTCCTTTTTGCTTTTAATATGTTATGTTACCTCTTCCTCCTTTTAGCCTTTTAGTATAGCCTAATATGTTACCTCATCCTTTGCCTTTTAGTATAGCCTAATATGTTACCTCATCCTTTGCCTTTTTAGTATAGCCTAATATGTTACCTCTTCCTTTGCCTTTAGTATAGCCTAATATGTTACCTCTTCCTTTGCCTTTAGTATAGCTAATATATTACCTCTTCCTTTTACCTTTTTTATATAGTTATGTTACCCATCCTTTTGCCTTTTAGTATAGCCTAATATGTTACCTCTTCCTTTGCCTTTTTAGTATAGCCTAATATGTTACCTCTTCCTTTGCCTTTTTTAGTATAGCCTAATATGTTACCTCTTCCTTTTAATCTTTTAGTATAGCCTAATATGTTACCCCATCCTTTTGCCTTTTTAGTATAGCCTAATATGTTACCCCATCCTTTGCCTTTTAGTATAGCCTAATATGTTACCTCATCCTTTTGCCTTTTAGTATAGCCTATATATATCCTTTGCCTTTTAGTAGCCTAATATGTTACCTCATCCTTTTGCCTTTTAGTATAGCCTAATATTTACCTTTCCCTTTTATCCTTGCCTTTTTTTATAGCCTAATATGTTTCATCCATCTATGTTACCTCATCCTTCTTTTAGTATAGCCTAATATGTTACCTCATCCTTTGCCTTTTAGTATAGCCTAATATGTTACCTCATCCTTTTGCCTTTTTTAGTATAGCCTAATATGTTACCTCTCCTTCCTTTTAGTATAGCCTTTTTTAGTATAGCCTAATATGTATACCTCTTCCTTTGCCTTTTAGTATAGCCTAATATGTTACCTCATCCTTTTGCCTTTTTAGTATAGCCTAATATGTTACCTCTCATCCTTTGCCTTTTAGTATAGCCTAATATGTTACCTCATTTGCCTTTTAGTAAATTCTTTTAGTATAGCCTAATATGTTACCTCATCCTTTTGCCTTTTTTATAGCCTAATATGTTACCTCATCCTTTGCCTTTAGTATAGCCTAATATGTTACCTCATCCTTTGCCTTTTAGTATAGCCTAATATGTTACCCCATCCTTTGCCTTTTTAGTATAGCCTAATATGTTACCTCTTCCTTTGCCTTTTAGTATAGCCCTAATATGTTTACCTCATCCTTTGCCTGCCTTTTAGTATAGCCTAATATATTACCTAATCCTTTGCTTTTTAGTATAGCCAATATGTTACCTCATCCTTTGCCTTTTAGTATAGCCTAATATGTTACCTCATCCTTTTGCCTTTAGTATAGCCTAATATGTTACCTCTTCCTTTGCTTTTTTATAGTATAGCCTAATATGTTTTAGTATATCCCTTTTGCCTTTTAGTATAACCTAATTGTTACCTCATCCTTTGCCTTTTTAGTATAGCCTAATATATGTTACCTGTTCCTTTTGCCTTTTAGTATAGCCTAATATGTTACCTCTTCCTTTGCCTTTTAGTATAGCCTAATATGTTACCTCTTCCTTTGCCTTTTAGTATATAGCTAATATGTTACCTCTTCCTTTGCCTTTTAGTATAGCCTAATATGTTACCTTTTAGTATAGCCTAATATGTTACCTTTCCTTTGCCTTTAGTATAGCCTAATATGTTACCTCTTCCTTTTGCCTTTTAGCCCTAATATGTTACCTCTTCCTTTGCCTTTAATAGCCTAATATATTTACCTCTTCCTTTGCCTTTTAGTATAGCCTAATATGTTACCTCTTCCTTTTGCCTTTTAGTATAGCCTAATATTTTACCTCTTCCTTTTGCCTTTTAGTATAGCCTAATATATTTACCTCTTCCTTTTAGCCTTTTTAGTATAGCCTAATATATTACCTCTTCCTTTGCCTTTTTTTAGTATTCCTTTGCCTTTTAGTATAGCCTAATATGTTACCTCTTCCTTTGCCTTTTTAGTATAGCCTAATATGTTACCTCATCCTTTGCCTTTTTAGTATAGCCTAATATGTTACCTCTTCCTTTTTGCCTTTTTAGTATAGCCTAATATGTTACCTCTTCCTTTGCCTTTTAGTATAGCCTAATATGTTACCTCTTCCTTTGCCTTTTAGTATAGCCTAATATGTTACCTCATCCTTTGCCTTTTAGTATAGCCTAATATGTTACCTCTTCCTTTGCCTTTTAGTATAGCCTAATATGTTACCCCTTCCTTTGCCTTTTAGTATAGCCTAATATGTTACCTCATCCTTTGCCTTTTTTTTAGTATAGCCTAATATGTTACCTCATCCTTTGCCTTTTAGTATAGCCTAATATGTTACCTCTTCCTTTTGTCTTTAGTATAACCTAATATGTTACCTCATCCTTTGCCTTTTAGTATAGCCTAATATGTTTACCTCATCCTTTGCCTTTTAGTATAGCCTAATATTACCTCTTCCTTTTGCCTTTTAGTATAGCCTAATATGTTACCTCATCCTTTGCCTTTTAGTATAGCCTAATATGTTTACCCCATCCTTTGCCTTTTAGTATAGCCTAATATGTTTCTCATCCTTTTGCCTTTTACTAATGTACCTCTTCTTTTGCCTAAAAGCTATATGTTACCTCTTCTTGCCTTTTAGTATATGCCCTAATATATTACCCATCCAATTGCCTTTTAATTACCTCTTCTTCCATTTGCCTTTTAGTATAGCCTAATATGTTACCTCTTCCTTTGCCTTTAGTAAAACCTAATATGTTACCTCTTCCTTTGCCTTTTAGTATATAGCCTAATATGTTACCTCATCCTTTGCCTTTTTTAGTATAACCTAATATATTACCTCTTCCTTTTGCCTTTTTAGTATAGCCTAATATTTTACCTCGTTCTTTGCCTTTTAGTATAGCCTAATATGTTACCTCTTCCTTTGCCTTTTAATTTATAGCCTACTATGTTACCTCATCCTTTGCCTTTTAGTACAATATAATATGCCTCTTCCTTTGCCTTTAGTATAGCCTAATATGTTACCCCATCCTTTGCCTTTTAGTATAGCCTACTATGTTACCTCATCCTTGCCTTTTAAATATAGTATATATTTACCATCCTTTGCTATATAGCCCTAATATGTTACCTCTTCCTTTGCCTTTTAGTATAGCCAATATATTTTACCTCTTCTTTACTAGTATTAATATGTTACCTCTTCCTTTTACCTTTTTAGTATATGCCCCATCCTTTGCCTTTTAATATATTTACCTCATCCTTTGCCTTTAGTATAGCCTAATATATTTTATCTTCCTTTTACTTTTAGTATAGCCCTAATATATTACCTGTTCCTTTGCCTTTTAGTATAGCCTAATATATTTTACTTCCTTTGCTTTTTAGTATAGCCTAATATATTTACCTCTCATCCTTTGCCTTTTAGTATAGCCTAATATGTTATATATTCCTCATCCCTTTACTTTTGCAAGTATAGTTACTAATATATAGTTACCTCTTCCTTTGCCTTTTAGTATAACCTAATATATTTACCTTCCTTTACTTGTAGTACAGCCTAATATATTTACCTCTTCCTTTTGCCTTTTAGTATATAATATATTTACCCATCCTTTGCCTTTTAAGTATAGCCTAATTTTTTACAAAATCTTCCTGTTGAAAGAATGTATGGTTGTTAGTAAAAGGATTGCCTCTTCCTTTCCTTCTTTAAATCATCTGCCTAATATTTGTTGTCTCTGTTGCCTCCTTCTTTGCCTTCCTCTTCTTTGCCTTCCTCTTCTTTGCCACTTTTGCCTTTGTTGCCTCTCCGCCTTCTTCTTTGCCTTTGCCACTTTTGCCTTTGTTGCCTCTCTCGCCTTCATCTTTGCCTTCCTCTTCTTTGCCACTTTTGACTTTGTTGCCTCTCTCGCCTTCTTCTTTGCCTTTGCCACTTTTGCCTTTGTGGCCTCTGTTGCCTCCTTCTTTGCCTTCCTCTTTGCCATTTTTGCCTTTGTTGCCTCTGTTGCCTTCTTCTTTGCCTTCCTCTTCTTTGCCACTTTTGCCTTTGTTGCCTCCTTCTTTGCCTTCCTCTTCTTTGCCACTTTTGCCTTTGTTGCCTCCTTCTTTGCCTTCCTCTTCTTTGCCACTTTTGCCTTTGTTGCCTCCTTCTTTGCCTTCCTCTTCTTTGCCACTTTTGCCTTTGTTGCCTCTGTTGCCTTCTTCTTACTCTTATTCACTACTTCCTTCTTTGATTTATTTTTCTTTGCCTCCTTTGCATTCTTCTTCTTCTTCTTCTTCTTCTTCTTCTTATTATTATTTGCCTCCTTTGCCTTCTTGTTCGTATTTGCCTCCTTTACCTTCTTTTTCTTTGCTTTTTTTGTCTTCTTCTTCTTTGTCATCTTTTTCTTCATGTTGACTTTTTTCTTAATATTTCTTTCTTCGTTGTCCTTGTTGTTCTACTTTTCCTTCTCTTTATTTGCCACCTTTGTCATCTACTTCTTCTTTGCCTCCTTTGCCCTCTGCTTCTTTGCCTTCTTTTTCTACTTGTCTCTCTTCTTCTTCCTTGCCTTCTTCGTCTTTACCTCCTTCTTCTTCTTTTTTTGTTTTACTCTCATGCTTCAAGTTTTCGTTCATTTAATCCGATTCTTGTGACTTTTATCTTCGAATAGTTTTTCCTATTTTTATTCTTTTTCTTATTCTCTTTATTCTTCTGCCACTGTGCCATCTTTTTCGCCTTCTTCTTCTTTTTCGCCTTCTTCTTCTTTTTCGCCTTCTTCTTCTTCTTCTTTGCCCTCTTCTTCATCAGTCACTATGTTTCCGTTTCGTTCTTTTTCTTCTTTTCATTTTGTTTTTGATGTTTCTTGTTTGTCTGATTTAGCGTTTCATTTCTGTGATGAGTAATTTTCAATATTCTTGTATTGTATTATTGCGAAAATTCCTGTCCTTCTTTTGTTGTTTTTAATTTTCTAATCGTGAACGAACTTTTGCAATTATCTAAAATCATTTCGAAGAGTCGTTCTCGTTTTGGTCGATACAGATAATATTCCAGAGACAACGTTTCGACCAAGTACCATCTGGTCATCATCAGATATCCATTGATTGGTTGATATGAGATATTTGTTGATTATTGGGATGACAGTTCGTTCTTGTTGAAGTGGTGCTTCACTATCTATCGTGCCCCTTCAGAACGTGAGTGATCATGGCTCTCCACAACTTTCTGTCCTTTGCAGCTCTTATTAAAACTTTGTTTTTGTTTTACTCCTCGTCCATATTCTGATAGCCATTTACACGAGCTCGTTCTGTTTCCTTTGTCCTTCTTGACTTCAACGTGTACTGTGAGTGTCGAATTTTCCAAGCCCTCTTTCCTCATTGCGTGCCCTAGAAATTTTAACTGTTTCTTTCTGATTTTATGCATAAGGCTTCCTTTTTTTTTTTTATCTTTACAAATTCGTTGTTGTTCACATGATCATTCCCTGGTATTCCCAGCATCCTTCTGTAGAGCCATATATTAAAATTTATGTCGATTTTTGTTTAAATAATGTAAAATAATTTACACAAAATTCAGAAATAAATAAATTAAAAAAAGACTTGAAAGTCCATCCTGATGTTTACTGTTTTTTTTTACAAAAGTTTTTATAAGGAGCGTGCAAATAGACTTTAGACTGGTAGTACCCACTGAAACAGTACGAGTATTTTATATATGTACATACTAGTGCACTCGTACTAGTGTACTAGTAATAATGTACCAGTACTAGTGTACCCGTACTAGTGTACCAGTAATAGTGTACCCGTACTAGTGTACTTATACTAGTGTAGCAGTAATAGTGTACCCGTACTAGTGTACCTATACTAGTGTACCCGTACTAATGTACCAGTACTAGTGTAGCCGTACTAATGTACCAGTACCAGTGTACCAATACTAGTGTACCCGTACTAGTGTAACAGTACTAGTCTACCATACTAGTTTACCCGTACTAGTGTACCAATATTAATGTATCCGTACTAGTCTACCAGTATTAGTGTACCCGCACTAGATTACCAATACTAATGTACCAGTACTAGTGTACACATAATAGTGTACCAATACTAGTGTACCAGTAATAGTGTACCCGAACTAGTGTATCAGTAATAATGCACCATTACTGGTGTACCCGTACTAGTGTATCAGTAATAGTGTACCCGTACTAGTGTACCTATACTAGTGTACCCGTACTAGTGTAACAGTTCTAGTGTACCAATACTAGTGTACCCGTACTCGTGTACCAATACTAGTGTACCAGTACTAGTGTACCAGAGCTAGTGTACCCGTACTAGTAAATCAGTACTAGTGTACCAGTACTAGTGTGCCCGTGCCGTCAAAATTGGTGGCAATTGTTAGAAAGTTTGAATAGTGCGATGCAATGAAAGAAAAGTCTTGAAATAATGTATTAAGATTCAATGAAGCGGAGATAAAGTAATCAAAACTAAAACAGAGATCAATGGATCGTTTCATTAATCAGTTACCTCTATATTTTTAGACAAACAAATGTATCTATAATCCATTCATTGCTCCTGGTAAGATATAAATCGAGTTTTGCTTAACATCTTTATATGTTATGAATTTCATGAAATGGGAATATCTTACTGAAGACAGAACGACAAAGACGAAGACGACAACACATATTCCAATAGCAAGTTTAAGCAAGACGATCACTTAATGGACAATGGTATCTGTGTACCTCACATGAAAGGCTCGAACTAATAAGGCTGCAATCTACGAAAAGCTGGAGTAAAGGAACTGATTAATTAAACGGTCCATTTTGCACGAGAGCTAATTTGGTCTAACTGGAGATAAATGTTTTAATTGCACAGATTATTAAAATGAGCAAGGGAAGTAATCAGTCATGACTTTACTAACATCACATCATTTACCCCCGTTTCCACAAAAGGATGGGACAGAAAATATATAAATAAATAAATTAATAATTATATGATCGTTTGATGATTGATATTAGTATAAAAAGTACTTTCGTATTTTACATGCTTTTAACCCAACGAAGAAGCTATATTTAAAATCATCCTTGATAATGGCTAACAGTATAGCCGAAAGCGCGATGACATACAGAACATTCGGACAATTTCTACATAATTTATGCCCAGAAAAGAAGAAAATTATAAGAACAGCAAGAAAAATTTAAAAAAAAACTTAACCCTCAGTATCTTGTCAGTCATTTTTAATGAAACTCTTATAAAAGAGGGATTGCGGCCAAAATACAAAATCAGTACATACCTATATATATTTATATATATATATATACATATATAGACTTGTTTTTTATGTCCATCGTTTTTGTGAAATTGAACTGAAATGTATTTTAATGAATATTGTCTTGAAGAAGGTTTATTAAACCGAAACGTCAGACGTCGACATTTCATTCATTTTAAACAACATAATTGCATTTAAGGATTTTTTGTTTGTTTTTTTTTAATTTTCTTCATATATATATATATATATATATATATATATATATATATATATATATAAAATTTCATAAAACGTATATAGAAAACTTATCCATTTGTTAGATTATGCTTTGAACTGTTGTATCTAAGAAATGATTAAAGATATCTTACTGGAATTCTCCGAGGTATTTATAACTCTATTGGACTCTGTTTTGAACAATAAAAATGTATTTAGCTGTTAAGTTGAAACGAAGATCCCTCTTTCTGTTGTGGCCTCCTGACTCTTTTTTTCTCTCTATTGTTCTCTCTTTTTTAAAAACTGAATTCACCATTCTCTTGATGGTTCTTGAACGGACTTTGAAGATGGAAGCCAGAGTATGAATGTTGGTACCATTACTGAAGGTCTGAATGATCTTTTCCTTTTTTTTTGTCAAGGCGGTGGGGGGAAGGAAAGAAATACGCATAATGCTGGCATAGCACAAAAATTACAACATTCTTATAGGCACAATATGATCAACAAAACTTTTGATAATGTCTTTTGAAGGACGAAAACATTCGGGACAGCGGAGAGTTTATATTTAAGTATACATCGGAAACCAAGAAAAACCTTAGGAAATATATAAAAGGCAAATCCTTAAGAAAGAACCGAATGGATAAACGGAAAACGGCGACACACATAAACATACACACACATATATATATCACCGTGTATACATACATTATTATATATATTCAAATACACAAAATATATATATATATATATATATATATATATATATATGTCCAGATTTATACATGGGTAGCAAAAGGTATTTAACACATTGGTTTTCTTATTTCTAAAAATAATAATTGTCGATCAAAACATAGAAGGAAAATTTAAAACCGCATTGAAATTAATTTCCGATCCGTTTATATATGACACGTTTTTAACTGTAGCAAAATACTCACACACACACAAACTCACACATACATGTTTTCTGTTACATTATGATTATTATAATATATATTGCATTTACTATATGTATTGGGGCAGCATTGTCTCGATGTCGAGAGTTTTATTACACATCGACGAACTTTATTGGTTTAGGATTTGTCAAAATGAATTCTTTTCTCCATCCGAGCTGTTATCGATCACAGGACACACCACCACACAACAACAAATAAAATGAAGGGCCCATGCAACTTAAAGAGAAAATATGAACATAATTAAGATGTTGACATTCCACACTACATCAAACAAAAGGTTAGGAAGGAAACCCACATCAATAGTACACGGTGCCCAGTAAAAAAGGCACATTTATTATCACTGTTTGATCTTTCAGGAATAATTGACCTTGAATAACCTTGAATAAATCTCTTGAATATTCACGACCTTGAATAATCATTCGACTCTCGCGTAATTAACTCTGATTGGTTCTTTTTATGATTGATTAACTGCCGCTTGTTGTTTGAATCCGTTCGTTATTTAAAGGTTATTTGCAGACAACATTATTCTCTTTCGTTCTGCCCTTTCTCGGTATGGCTAAACAACTCACTGAATTTTTTAAACGTTATCGTCCTTTTCAAAAGGAAGAACATCCAACGTGGAATTGACGAAATGTGAAAAATCCTTCCTGAATTTTCACACTCACATCAGTCGTCACCAGTTTTCAACGGTTGTCTTTTACATCTTTCTGAATTTTTCCGCTTTTTTTTGTTTACTTTTGTTTGTAGAAAAGATGAATAACATCTACTGGAAATTTTCTAATTTTCTTAAAAATGTTTTCTTTTTAAGACAGATTTCATAAATTTCTACCGACAGTGGCACTGACTGCCCAGTGAATAAATGTTGAATATTTCTTCACAAGGAAACTTGAGTCTATTTTTAAATTAACAAAATATATATATATATATATATATATATATATATATATATATATATATATATATGTAAATGTGTGTGTGTGTGTGCGTGAGTGTATATATATATGTGTGTGTGTTATTTATAAATATATATATATATGTGTGTATATATATATATATATATATATATATATATATATATATATATATATATATATATATATATATATATTAAGTTTACATTTATGTATACGAATAAATTCCAATAATCAAAAATACTATTCTTAAAAAGTGCTCAATAATTTGAGAGATATAAATTATAATTATTTATTCAAAATTATAAAATCCTGATATGCAATAAAATCACTACAAAAATAACCATGTTGTTTCAACACTTCAGGTGTCTTATCAAAAATGGTGTTGAATTCAAGACCCAAAGAGTGTGAGTTCAATACCCTCAACTAAGGCAGTGGAAACTTTCAGAGGGAAAATTAACAAAAGATAATTGATAGCTGACATCCATCAAACAACATAAAACGCGGAACTAAATACAATATATATAAAGTGAGCGAAGTAAAGGGTTCAGTTCGAAGATCAACCACCTGAAGAAGGCCGGAAAAAACAACGGCCGAAACGTTATAAATAAATAAAATTACAAAATTATGAGGACAATAGTCCTTGAAGTTTATGTAAATAATACTATATATATATATATTATATATATATATATATATATATATATATATATATATATATATAATCAATTATTACATGTACATAACCACAAAAAAATTTTTCTTCAGATGGGGAAATGTACGTCTTTAGTTGTAAATTTATATATTATATATTATATATATATATATATATATATATATATATATATATTTGGGGAGCAACCTTTCTTTTAACCACTAGCACCCTGCATTATTTTCATTCTTTTTCATGGCCTCTCAATTGCAGCATCCTTATTATTAATTTCACTCAAACTTGAATTCTGTGCGAGCGAGGGACCAACAAAACTTGTTGTAACACTAAAGATGAACTGAAGGCAGGAATCCATGGTTAAAGACAATAGCGGTTTTATTGAATAAATTTGCTCTTTAGTATTTAAACATGTTAATTTTTGGTAAATACAGGGTGTCCATAAAGTTTGTGTGCACTTCAAAAAATTTATAACTTTATTTGTATTTGCGATAGAAATAATCTGTAAAAAATGTTATAAAGTTTAATGTACCTAGTTTTAAGTATAGCTAAAATAACTAATGTGATTTCAGGCATTACTGTAAATCAGTTGGCAAATGTTTTCCGTGAACTGCAAAATCATATTACTCTTTTTATTGCTAATGATTGAGAACATGTGGAAACTTAAATAAAATTTCAATAAACCCTTAAAAACTATAGATTTACTTCTTTCTAATCCTTTTTTTAATCTATTTCTATCGCAAATACAAATAAAGTTATAATTTTTTTAAAATGCACACGTACTTTATGGACATCCTGTATATCTGTTAAAATGAGATGTCAATGCTACTTTCATTTTTGCGTCATTTAAACGAAAAGAGACGCAGAAGACGAAAAACTATAGTCCCATCACCTGCCTACCAACAATGTACAAGATCTTCACTACTGAGAGGACATACAACTACCCTGAGAAAAAAAACAAAAAAAACAAAACAAAAAACAATTTACTCCCAGCAGAGCAGAAGGGATGTAAAAGAGGAAGTTACGGGTGTAAGGACCAATTATCAATAAAACAATATTGGAAGAGGCGAAAAGAAGGAAAAGAAACGTATCGATAGCATGGATTGACTACAGAAAGGCGTCCGACATTGTACCACACTCATGGATAGAGGAGAGCTTAAAAATATACAGAGTATGTCCTATAGCAATCAAATTCATAACGGAGAGCATAAAGAAAAAACTGGAAGACCACAACTAAACCTAAACTCTACAAACGGGTCATTAACATTGAGAATGTCAATATTAAAAAACGGATTTTCCAAGGAAATTCATTTTCACCGCTATGAGTTTTGTCTTGCATTAGCGCCACTCAGCTAACTAAAACAACAGTAGCTACAAATACAAGTCACAGAATGGTAAACTGAATCACCTATTTTATAGTGATGATCTTTAAAACGTTTGCCAAGGATGACAACCAGCAGGAAAACCGACTCATCTTTGTCAAAACTTTCGAAGGCATTAGAATGGTGTTCGGAATCGACAAATGTGTCAAAGCCACCTTCAAAGGCGGTAAATTAACGAAAACTACAGATTTAGACTTTGATGTCAACAACAAGATTAAGGTATTAGACCAAGATGGTAGATACAAATAATTAGGAATACAGATTTACTTCTTTCTAATCCTTCCGAAGGAGACGGAATACAACATTCAATTATGAAGAAAAAGACCGGAAAAGAATATTATAGGAGTGCGTTTCATACTAGCAAGCGAACTTAATGGAGCCAATAAAATGAAGGCTATCAACACCTTAGTTATACCCGTAGTAACACACAGCTTCAAGATTATTAAATGGAAGTTGAATGACATTAAGAGATTGGACGCCAAGTTCAGAAAAATACTACCCGAAATGTGGATGCCCCACTCGAAATCAGATGTTAATAGACTGTACGTACCAAGAGCTTTAAGAGGCTGAGGTCTAATCCCACTTGAACTAACTTTAAAAATTGCAATTAGAATGGAATCATACCTCACAAAAAGCAATGACCTTCCCCTACAAATAATAAAACACTAAATCCACTTCATCAACAAAGAAGCTGTACTCTTCAACAAACAGCTTGATATACCTGAAATATACTAAAAAAAACCCTAACCCCACCAAAAAAAAAAAAACAAGCGATTACATTCTACTCCAAACGAGTAAAATAGAAAGGAAAACATCTTGGCCAAATGAAATTACAAATAAATAAATAAATAAAATAAACTGGGAGGACAGGGCGTTGCATGGCAAAAATACCTAAAAAAAAAAACGAAAAGAAGCAAATGTAAACCAACAGAAAAAACATCAGTGGCTGAGGAACACTAGGTTGAAAGCTGAGACAGAAAGCCTAATTATTGCAGCTCAGGACCAAAGCCTCGCAACCAGATCCTATCACTGTCACATAATCAAGGATGGAACTAACCCGAAATGCAGGATCTGCGGAAAATATGATGAAACTGTCGACCATATTATCTCAGGATGTCCGGAACTAGCAAAAAATGAATATACCCACAGACATAACAAGGTAGCGACATATGTGCACTGGAAGATATGCAAGAAGCACAAAATCGAAACCACTGAGAGATGGTATGACCACCAACCAGACACAGTTACCCAAAATAACGATGTAACTATCCTCTGGGACATGCCAATTCAAACTGACAGGGAAATAAAAACCAACAGACCTGATATTATCATAAAAGACAAGAAATTCAGGAAGTGTATGCTTATTGACATAGCAGTGCTATCTGAGAGAGAAACACCTCCATGAAAATTATCGAGAAATTGTCCAAATACAAGAACCTGGAGATCGAGATTAACAGGATGTGGGGAATGAAGACTGAGACTGTACCAATAGTAATCGGAGCTCTGGGCCTCGTGAGAAAAGGAATGGATATTTTTACTAACAGTGTCCCAGGTAACATCAACATAAAAGTTGCCCAGAAGATCGCCATGCTAGGAACATACAATATACTAAGAAATGTGCTCTCAATTAAATGACAGTTCTCCTATAGGGTCTAAGGACCATAGTTTGAACCTGGCTCTACAGGATACAAAAGCAGGAAAAATAAAATATAAAAATAATAATAATAATAAAATAAAAAAATTCAAAAAGTGTATGCTAATTGGACTTGATAAATACCATCTGAGAAAAACACCTTATGAAAATTATGTTTTGAAAATCCAAATACAAGGACCTGGACATTCAGATCCGAGAATGTTTATTTCAGAAGAATGAGACTGGTTGATACACTATTTATAATCAAAATGGGTCTCATGGAAAATGAATTGACAAATTTATTAACAGTGTCCCAGATAACATTAATATACAAAATGCCATTATTCACCCTATTAGGTACATATATTCTTTAAAATTAAATCAGTTAAA
Source organism: Acanthosepion pharaonis (assembly GCA_903632075.3). Classification (NCBI taxonomy): domain Eukaryota; kingdom Metazoa; phylum Mollusca; class Cephalopoda; order Sepiida; family Sepiidae; genus Acanthosepion; species Acanthosepion pharaonis. The sequence continues at coordinate 41,490 of CAHIKZ030001761.1, read as the reverse complement.
TCTTCAATTTCCTCTATCATTTGATATTAAATTTTTAATTTGGAATGGCTCTACTGGGATAAAATAATAATAATAATAATAATATCCATTTTATAATTTTTCTAACTAAGAAGGCTTGAAAAATGTATGATTCTTTTAACAGTAAAAAAAATAGAAAAAATAAAAATCATAAAGATTTCTGAAAAAATAAAATTGCATTAAATTGATTGTTTAATATTTTTCAAAATTTCTGTCTTTTTTTTTTTGTTTTTTTTATTTCTCAAAAAATGGAAACTCAAACAAAAACATTGTTTTCAATTGTTTTGAGTCTACCGATTCCAATAAATTTCCATAAATACAATTGTCTTTGAAATGAAATTTTTTGAGCATTCTTAATGTAAAAATAAATAAAAAAAAAAGAGAGCCATAATAAACAAAATCTGATAAAAAAAAAAGTTTTGCCTGCAATCGGATGAAAAATGTGCCTTAAAAGTGTCATATTTATCATCATATTTATATTTTTTCATGAAACACACACACACACACACACACACACACATCAAACCTAAAATAAGTTCTAATCGATTCATTTTCTCAGTTGTCTAAAAATTTTATTTATTCGTGATACCTCTTAATCCCTGTTTTCTTCATTGATTTCGTTCAAAAAATATTTTAGTTTTTCCAATTTTTTATTCATTCAAGGTCATTGAAAATTTTAACTAGTTTTTCCTGTGAAATTTTGTTGAAATCATGTTTAAAAATTAGGAAATTAAATCCAGTATATAAAACATTTCAGACACACACAATTTTTTCTTCATCCTGGGAAATTAAAACATGATTCAATGCCATACAGAATATTTAAAAAAGTTAGGCGACATAAATGCATTCCTATAATAATTACTAAATTTAAAACTAACCTAGACAATCCTTGAATTTTTGAAAAAAAATAAGAGTTCCATATTTTTTATTTATATATTTAATATTATTAATTAATTGAAATAATGTAAATATTTGATTAATTAATTCTTCAATGTCCGTTTTTATCAACTTTTTATTGAAAATATCAAGATGAAAAAAAAACATCATTATATTAAATGAGTTTATAGTTTCAAAATTCACACGGACGGAAATTTCATTCAAAACGCATTTTTAAATTGTATAATGTTTTTTATCAAACAAAAACAACATTTATTGCATATTTATTTATTATAATTTTTTGTAAATTTATAAATTTTAACTAATTATTGAAAAAAAATTTATTTAATAAATTTGAAGAAAAAAAAAAATTTTGTTAAAAAAATTAAACAAAACAAACAAAAAATTTTTTTTTTTTTTAATAAATATATTGAAAAAAAATGAAATATTAATAAATTATTAAAAATTCGAAGAATTTATAAACGTCAATCAAAAAAAAGAATAAAAATATGTGAAAATAATATACTATAAAATAATAAATAATAATAATAATAAAAAAAATAAATTTTCTAATAAAAGTATATCATAATATTAAAAAGTAAATGATAGATAAATAATAATAATAATAATAAGTAATAAAAATTTTTTCAATATTAATAATAATAAGTAATAATAATAATAAAAAATATTAAAATAATGATAAAAATAATAAATTAAAAAATAATTAATAATAAAATAATAATGATAAACAAGAATAAACGAAAATTCGAATAAAAAACAACATTGAATAAATAAAAGAATAATAATAATAGTGAAACTACTAATAAATAAGAACTACTACTAATAATAAGAAAAAACTCGAAAAAAAACGACGACTATAAAAAAAAATAGCAGAGGAAGAATAATTCTTGATAAGTCGATTTTAAAAGGCAATTATTTATATATAAACAAAGATCCTGAAAAAAGAGAATAAAAAGAAAAAAAAGAAAAAATTTTTAAATGATGAAAATGATAGCCATCATAGACAGAAAAAAAATGACCCCTCCCCCCCTCAAAAAAAAAAAGAAAAAAATGAAGAAAATCAAAATCAAAAACAGCACAACAAGAATCCTTGAAATTGTTTAACAATTGGCTGTAACATTGAAAGAAATCTCCGAAACATCTGAAAATTGAGGGGAAGGGCGTGTCTTATGTCTTCAGTCAGAAGGCTTTATAAAGCCTATGAAATCAATATTTAGTTTTCTAAATTTTTGATGAGGAAAAAATTCTAATTTTCATTCAATCAGCAACAGGTGTCGCCCATCGGAGAGCAAGTAGATCACGTGGTCATCTAAAAGTAGTAAATGACAAAAAAATAAAAAATAAAATAAAATAAAATGAAATAAAATATAATAAAATAAATAAAAGATCACTTAAAAAAAAAACAAAAAAAAAAAAAAAAGTAGTGTTGATGTAAGAAGATGTCTTCTCAATGTTGAATGGAAAAAACAATTAAAAAAATTTCTTTTTATTTTTTTCCGCCACAATTAAGATGGTCTTTCTGTCTCTTTTTCAAGATTACTGTTTTGCTGTCTCCTCTCTCTCCCTCTTCCCTGGACTCCTCTCTCTCTCTCTCTCTCTCTCTCTCGCCTATCCTCTATATATTTATATATATATATATATATATATATATAAATAAATATTAATTTATTAAATAAAATTATTCCAAATTGTTTGCCTTTTCAAACTTTTTTTTTTTCGTCAATTTTGTCTAAGCAAAAAATAATCATTCTTAATATATTATTAAAAAATTTAGATTTATTATTATTATTATTATTATTATTATTATTAATAAATATTAAAATCATCATAAAAATTGATTTCTTTTGTTGTACACATTTCAAATCTAAGAACAACCAATATCTAAGTTCAGAAATGGATATTTTTATTTTTTTACACCATTCTTGAAAAAAAAAAAAAAAAAAAATTAAAAATATTAATTTAGGAATAAATTAATATTCATCATTATTATTTTACTACTACTACTATTATTAGTAGTAGTAGTAAAGTTTTAAAATTCAAAATTCACGGTTTTCCTGAATAATTATCTGATCAATTTTAATTCTTCAGTTAATGATTGAAGAATTTAAATATTAATTTTTTACAATTGTTTTAACGGTGGAAGTTAATTGCTATCTTGCATCCTTAAATATTTGAACCTAACAACCTTCACGAAAATATTGCAATAAAAATAAATAAATAGAATGCTGGTCGTGATTAAAAAATGAAACTCCGATCAATGAAAAAAAAATTGAAATTGACAACATTTTCATTTTTCAACGATTTTTTAGGCGTTAAACCCATCTTCCTTTTGAACAAAATCTTTCTTTCATTTTCTCGCTGAAACCAAGTGCCATGTCTCTGATGTGTATTTTTGTTTTATGTGCTCATTTCGTTTAGTCCATTTTTTTAGGTTTAGCTTTCTGAAGTAACGGTCGTGAAAAATGAAAGGAACGAACGAAAATGTTTGAACAACAAATTTTTTTATTATTATTGTATTATTATTATTTTTTCGTTGAGTATCAGGAGAACGAATAGACTTTTAACAATGAAAAAATACTGACATGCCGTGCAACAACATTTATTTCATAGAAATTCGCCTATTATTATTCATTATTATTATTATTTTATTATTATTATTATTATTATTATTATTATTATTTTCTTTGATTTCTGGCGTTTACATTTTCTTTCCGGGTCCCGCCCAAGGACCTAAGGTTAGAAATGGCATCATGACACTTTCCACTGACAAAAAAAAAAAAAAAAAAATAAAAAATACATAGATAAAGCCCTTCGTAAAGTGTGGGCTGTACTTGTCAGAACAATTTTTTGTATCTCCTTTGAGGCATGGACTTCCAGGAATCCCTTCAATTAGTCTACTGGAATCTTTTCCAACCAATCCTAGGGCTCCAACTACAACAGGGATTGTTGATGTTCCCATATGCCACATTTTTGAGATTTCTATTTCAAGGTCCTTGTATTTTGACAACTTTTTTTGAATATCTTCAAAGATACATTGCAGTCAGCAGGGACTGCCATATCAATAAGGGAGGCACCGTTTTTTTTGTGGTCTTTAATAACAATATCTGGGCGGTTGGCTTTTGATTGTTCTGTCAGTGTGTATTGTGTAGTCCCATAGAATTGTAACAGGTCCTATCTCCGTATTATTATTATTATTATTATTATTATTATTATTATTATTATTTTTTGATTTCTGGCGTTTATTATTTCTTTCGGATCCCGCCCAGGGGTCTAAGGTTAGAAATAGCATCATGACACTTTCCACTGACAAAAAAAAAAAAAACAAAAGTGTGAGCTTTTACTACTTTGAAACAATTTTTTTTTATTTCTTTTTTTTAGGCATGGGCTTCAGGAATCCTTCAATAAGTCTGTTGGATTTTTACAACCAATCCTTTTGTATTATTATCATTATTATTATAAAATATTTTCTTCGACTGGATATTTCGAGGCAGTTGATAAAAGTCATATTCCAGCTTCTACTCGTAGCTTAGAAACACATTAATAATAATAATAATAATAATAATAATAATAATAATAATAATATGGCAGTCCCTGATATTCAAAAATCTGTCAAAATACAAGGACCTTGAAATAGAAATCTCGAAAATGTGTCATACGGGAAAATCAACAATCCCTGTTGTAGTTGGAGCCCTAGGACTGGTTGGAAAAGATTCCATTAGACTCATTGAAGGAATTCCAGTAAGCCTATGCCTCAAAGAAATACAAAAAATCGTTCTCACAAGTACAGCCCACACTTTACGAAGGGCTTTATCTATGTAAATTTTTTTTTTTTTTTGGTCAGTGGAAAGTATCATGATGCCATTTCTAACCTTAGGTCTCTGAGCGAGACCCGGAAAGAAATGTTTAAACGTCAGAAATCAAAGGAAATAAAAACAATAATAAAAAATAAAGGATGCATGGTGAGTATAGCGCCTCGGATTGAGGAATCGGAGAGCCGAGTTCGAATTCCAGTCGGATCCATCACATTCACCCTTGGGAAAGCTATAAACCCTCTTCTTCTACTCTCAGCTATGGTTAAATAGCAGGATAGACTACGTTCTATGGAAACTATAGTATGTATCTCTGGCGTAGCACGTATTATCACAGCTAACGAAAGGATCGTTGGCATTGGCTTGAGGATCCTGACTACGGTCGACCTAGAAATAGATTATTATTATTATTAATAATATTATTGTTGTCATTGTTGTTGTTGTTTTGATCGATTCATTCATTTTCTACGGCTTATCAACTCTTTGCAGGTTATTTAAAGCCAGAAAACATTTTTAGATTGTAAGACATTTTTTTTTAAATAATAATGGTTTTATGATACAAATCTTGCTAATTAACCCATAGCTGGATTCATATCTAATCATAATTTGATAAACAAACCAGAAATTAACATGTGGATATAAAATTGGGGATCAATTCTGTATGAGAATCAATATTTAAACTGATCCCTCACTTTGTGGCCACCATAGTTTATATACATTCATATTCCAGATGATGTAAATAAATCTAAACGACATGCCCGTGTCGTTAATCAGGATTTTATTGATTGATCGATTCGTATTTTACGGTTTATCAACTCTTTGCAGGCTATTTAAAGCCAGAAATCGTTTTCAGATTGTAAGGCATTTTGTTTGAGATAATAATGGTTTAATGATACAAATGTTGCTAATTAACCCATAGCTGGTGGGAGAAGAGGTGGATTCATACCTTTGCCAATGGCATTTGCGCGTCAATGAATTTAACGAACCCAATGGGAATTGGAACTCGGCCCTCCAATTGATGAACAAATCTAATCCATTATCCACTACACCACTCGCATATACAAATTTACAACACTTGGTGTTCGCAAGCGTTCACCCAGGTTCGACGAGAACAGAAATCCTCAACACGATGAAAACTATTGTTATACATTAGGGCGTATAAGTCTTACTTCCTGTACCATTTCCGCCATATTGCTCCCTTCCAAAATTGTCTGCCCCAGATATAGACCATCTTAAGGGTGGATGTTTTATAATGGTTAAAAAGGGTTAGTAAAAAAAAGAAAAAAAAAGAAAAAAGGATAACCAAACAAGTAAATAAGGTCTTTTCTTTTTTCCTTCTGTTTTTTTTTCTTTTTTTTGTTGCCTTTTTATACTTCCATTTCATTTTTATCCTTTGACCATTTCTTTCTTTCTTTCTTTCTTTCTTTCTTTCTTTCTTTCTTTTTTCTTTCTTTCTTGTTGACCTCCATTTTTTATCCATTGCCTATTCTTTCTTTCTTTCTTTCTTTCTTTCTTTCTTTCTTTCTTTCTATCTTGTTGACCTCCATTTCTTTTTTATCCATTGCCTATTTCTTTCTTTCTTTCTTTTTGACCTCCATTTTTTATCCATTGCCTATTCTTTCTTTCTTTCTTTCTTTCTTTCTTTCTTTCTTTCTTTCTTTCTTTCTTTTTGACCTCCATTTTTTATCCATTGCCTATCTTTTTTTTTGTTTCTTTCTTTCTTTCTTTCTTTCTTTTCTTTTTTTCTTTCTTTCTTTTTTTCACCT
>CAHIKZ030001761.1:0-30000 GCA_903632075.3 Acanthosepion pharaonis | reverse complement strand
AAGATACTAAATTTCTATCCTTTGTTTTTGTTTCAAATAACCGTAATAAAAATTCCAACAATTAAATAAACTTTACCAAATTTCTTTTTCTTTTTTTTCTTTTTTTTTTTTCTTTCGGAGAGCCCTATATATAAAAAATAATTTAATAGAAAGTCAAGCATTAGGGTCTTCGGGAGAAATTACGTTTTACGAGAAAGGTTCTAAAAACAAATTGAAATTTATTGAAGTATTGTTTATTATCTAAAATGTAATCGCCGACATTTTCAAAGATTGCGGCCCAGCAAGAAGGCAAATTTTCGATTCTACGAAAAAATGATTCAAAGACATTTTTCATTTATTTGGTTCTGAATATTTAGCCACTTATGAAATGTTCTACTGATTGGAACAAATAAAAATATATAGGTCCTTCCTTCTTTCTTTCTTTCCTTCATTCCTTCCTTCCTTTCTTTCTTTCTTTCTTTCTTTCTTTCGTTACACTAATAAATTCTTTAATACTGACTGCTTTTTACTTTTTCACTTTCATCTTTCACCGTTCCTTTCACTTTGAGTCTTTCTTTCTTTCTATTTTCGTTTTTCTTTCTCCATTCAAAATGCTACCACAGGTTGGTTCTTTCTTTCTTTCTTTCTTTTTCTTTTTCATTTTTAACCATTTTCTTTCTTCTTTTTTTCTTTTTAAATCATTTTCTTTCTTTTGTTTAAATGGTAAATTCTTTTTTCAAAATATTGACGCTCTCTTTTAGTTTCATTCTTTCACTTTGAGTCTTTCTTTCTTTCCATTTTCTTTTTTCGTTCACCATTCAAAATGCTACCACTTTCTTTCTTTCTTTCTTTCTTATTTAATCCTTTTCTTTTTTTTATCATTCTCTTTCTTTCTTTCTTTTCATTTTTTAATCAGTTTCTTTCTTTCTTAATCATTTTCTTTCTTTCCTTTTTAACCCTGTTCTCTTCTTTTCTTGTTTTAATCATTTTCTTTCTTTCTTCCTTTCTTTCTTTTTTCTTCCTTTGTTTTCCTATTTGATCATTTTCTCTTTACTTTTTAATCATTTTCTTTCTGACTATCTTTCTTTCTTTCTTTCTTTACATTTTTAAACATTTCTTTCTCTCTTTTCCTTTTTAATCCTTTTCTTTCTTTCTTTCTTTCTTTCTTTCTTTCTTTCTTTTGATCTTTCTTTTTTTTTTTAATCATTTTCTTTCTTTCTTTCTTTCATTTTCTTCCTTCCTTTCTTTCTTTCTTTCTTTACATTTTTAAACATTTCTTTCTCTCTTTTCCTTTTTAATCCTTTTCTTTCTTTCTTTCTTTCTTTCTTTCTTTCTTTCTTTCTTGTCCTTTTTGATCATTTTCTCTTTAGTTTTTAATCATTTTCTTTCTTTCTTTCTTTCTTTCTTCCTTTTAAACATTTCTTTCTTTTTTTTTTTTTAAACATTTCTTTCTCTCTTTTCCTTTTTTCTTTCTTTTCTTTCTTTCTTTTGATCTTTTCTTTCTTTTCTTTCTTTAATCCTTTTTCATTTCTCTTTTTTTTTCTTTCTTTTTCTTTCTTTCTTTCTTTCTTTCTTTTACATTTTAAACATTTCTTTCTCTCTTTTCCTTTTTAATCCTTTTCTTTCTTTCTTTCTTTCTTTCTTTCTTTCTTTCTTTCTTTCTTTCTTGTCCTTTTTGATCATTTTCTCTTTAGTTTTTAATCATTTTCTTTCTTTCTTTCTTTACATTTTTAAACATTTCTTTTTCTCTTTTCCTTTTTTTAATCCTTTTCTTTCTTTCTTTCTTTCTTTTCTTCTTTCTTTCTTTCTTTCTTTCTTTCTTTCTTGTCCTTTTTTTTTCATTTTCTCTTTAGTTTTTAATCATTTTCTTTCTTTCTTTTTTTCTTTACATTTTTAAACATTTCTTTCTCTCTTTTCCTTTTTAATCCTTTTCTTTCTTTCTTTCTTTCTTTCTTTCTTGTCCTTTTTGATCATTTTCTCTTTAGTTTTTAACCATTTTCTTTCTTTCTTTTATATCTTTTTTTCAGTCTTTCTTTAGTTATTCTTCATTCAAAATACTGACGTTTACATTTTTCTTCTCTAAAATACTGTCTCTTTCAGGTTCAGTCTTTCTTTTTCTTTTCTCCATTCAAAATGCTCTTTCTTTCTTTCTTTCTTTCTTTCTTTCTTTCTTTCTTTCTTTCTTATTGTTACATTCATTCTGAATTTATTTCCTTTTGTGTCCATCGAGAAAAGTTTTACCGCTCCTCCCATCCCGAAAAGGAGAGTCCTTACTCTCCTTTCTGCTCATTAAATATCCAGTTTCCTATGAAATATTCCTGATCGCCTATTGGCGCCAAACTTGCCGTAGTTGCAGCAACCAGTGCTAAACATATTTTACCCTCATCCAAACATAGAAGAAGTGAGAGGTAACGAAAGATAAAAGGAGAGGCGGAAAAGGGGGAAGAGACCGAAAGATGAATATATATATATATATATATATATATCATATATATCATTGATGAACACACACACACATCTCTGTATTAGAAAAATATATATGCATCTTATATATATAAAATTATATATAGACATATATATATATATATATATATATATATATATATATATATATATATATATATATATATATATATATATATATATATATTTGTTTCGTTCTATATATAAATAAATATTTGTGTATTATATATATATATATATATATAGACAATATATATATATATATATATATATATATAATGCAATCTATATCTATCTGTCTGTTTTTACAATGTTGTTCAGCCTGTACAAGGCCCAGGTGTCTCTTCCAGAGTAAGAAACACACAAAGGTATATATATATATATATATATATATATATATATATATATATATATATAGTTACACGTTATTTATATAGACACAAATATTTAAGTAAATGCTCTGTTTATAATAAACAGTCAGTCAGTTATGTGCCATCAGGCGATTATGTATCTTTCGATACATAACTAACAAGACATATTTTTTCTCTCAGTAGGTTGCCATTACTTTTTTGCAGTAGACCAGTTGCCATCCAATGCTATAGAACCGGGTCTGTCCTATTTGCCCATAGATGAAGAGGATTCAAACCTTTTTCAAGGGTATTAGCACGTAAGTGAATATAATGGATTCGACTGGAATTCGAACTCGGCTCTCCAATTCCTCAATCCGAGCATTACTGCACCGTGTCTCCTATAATAAACAGTATTAACAACATTTACCGGACTTATCGTCAGAGAAATTAAATAGACAATATGCGTCCTCCGAAATTAAATAGACAATATGCATCCTCCATCTTGAATAATTATAGGGTACTAGTTCAGAGCACTAAGAATCTACATACCCCAATAATATTGTGTGTTCTATGTATATCTTAAAGTACGAATTGAGTTCTCTTAGCCGCTGGCGTATTTCATATAGAAAAACCTAAAATTTCCCGTTCTCTGCCGGGCGCCGATGGCTTAGGAGTAGGACCTCTAAAGAATGCCAAATCGGTCGACTTTCAATCCTGGCTTGAAGCAATCGGACGTCTAGCCACATTGAAAAACTTTGATACAACGAAACACTCTATCTGTGGATGACTATATATATATATATATATATATATATATATATGTGTGTGTGTGTGTGTGTGTGTGTGTGTGTGTGTGTGTGTGTATGTGCGTGTGTATATAAAGAACTACAGAATAATCTTCGTTTGAACAATAGAAAACTTGCAAAATGACCTGATAACTCAGACAAGAAAAAAGGCCTGACCAAGGAAAGATAAAATCTCCGCCCCCCTCCAAAAAAAACAAACACCTGCATACGCAATAAATTAAAGAACTCAGACGATCTAGACAGAGCATTTAACGGTTCATGACCTCACTAATCCATGTATATATTTGGATTACTACCGCACACAATGGTTAAACATAAGAAAACCATTAACTAATATGTGAAAAAAAAAAGTATTTTTTCGCCTGATGAAGGCGATAAGACCCGAAACACGGGTAACGCAAATACATAAAATAAAGTATAATATAAATTTTAAAAAAATCCGTATTATAATCAAGCATTTTTTCGACTTCTCTTTTCCCTTTCTCTCTAAATTCTATTTTTTTTTATTTCCGGAGTTGTTTTTACTGTTTTCTTTTTGAATTTGTAGGTCTGATAAATTGGATTGTAATTATGATTCCAATGGAATAAATTATGACCATGGAATATTAGTGTTTAAGCCTTTTTATTATATCCTTACTCTGTCCTGGACATTGAGTTCTGCCTGGATTCTATCCTCTTGGAATTTTTTTATTCAAAAAAATATATATGGATGTGTATGCATGTATGTATATATATTTATATATTTTGCATATGTATGTGTATATTTACCACTAATATTATCTATCTATCTATATCTATCTATATATCTATATCTATATATATATATATATATATATATATATATATATATATATATATATATAAATATGTGGTGCAGTTCAATCAATATTACTATGAATCATTCATACAAAAAGTAAATTAGGAAAGTTAATGATATAAAATTGCGAAATCCCTTCGCTAACAAAATTTTAAAGGTGCATTAACTTACTAATCATTCATTATTTTGTTTTTGGTATAATTCAGGTAGCATCCGAGACGAAAAAATATAATGCGAATCGAAATATTTTTTCTCTGAAATGTGTTATTGTTAACGGATACAAACGTTTTTTTTTTTTAAATTTAAGAGAGTACCTTTTATTTTTTTTTTTATTTTTTTTACTAATATGGCAGTTTGATAATTTTTTGTTGTAGGAGTTTATCAGTCAATGTGGTATGAACTAAATAGTTCAATAGAGTAATGTCTCAGTTGTTATCCCGAAAATTTGCACGGCAGATCAGTTCTTTTAAATCAAATATGTGGTGCAGTTCAGTTCATATTACAATGAATCATTTATACAAAAAGTAAATTAGTAAAGTTAAGGATATAATGCTATCTGAATTTTACCAAAAACAAAATAATTTCCATGCTTGAAGATGACTGAATGTGCAGTCGAAAGTACTCGCATATTTAAGAAAGACCTTATGCAGCTTATAATTTTTACAAACAAGGATCATAACATTCATCGAGTGATTTCTAGTTTAATGCACCTTTGAAATTTTGTTAGCGAAGGGATTTCGCCATTTTATATCATTAACTTTACTAAAATGTATATATATATATATATATATATATATATATTTTTTTTTTTTCAAGCGTGTTTCATTAAATAATATAGATATATTATGCCTATTTTTTATAATTATCCTTTTTAGTTTTCTCATTATTTTCTTGATGTTTAGTTGAAATTCATGAATTGCAAAGACAAACTTCATGTGATTGTAATCGTTCTGATTTTGATTTTTGTGGACACACGTGAACGCGCACTGTTATAATTATTGTAAAATTAATCATTGCTGTTACGATGCTTTGTTTGTAAACAAACGTTCATAATACTAGGGAGATGACCAGAGACGAACGCAAACACTGCTACCACGCGCGTCATAAATTTTTTTCATTTTTGTTTGGTTGCTTTTATAAACATCCCCACACACATACACACACACACACACACACACACACACATATTTATATTAATATATATATATATATATATATATATATATATATATATATATTTTTTTTTTTTTTTTTTTTAATTTTTTAAAAACAGATTTAAATACCACTAATACGCAGTGGGTTACAGAGAGTGAAAATTAGGGAAAAGACTGGTTATGGGGGGGGTGAGGAAAGGATAAAAGATGAACGGGATTCAAAAAGATAGAAGATGGCCGATGGATGTTGCATTTAAATTTTTGAAGATAGTAGTTGTCATGGAAGTAAGGAAACGGAAACGAGTTCCACAGGCGGGAAGTGCGAGAAAAGAAGCTGTTGGAGTAGAAGTGGCGGTTACATCTAACTATTTCAACAGTAAAAGGGTGAGACCTAGATGCCAGTCTAGTAGCACGCTTAAATTCATGTAGTCTGGGTGCCAGAGAGAGAGAGAGAGAGAGAGAGAGAGAGAGACTTCTCAGAGCAGTTTCCATGAAAATATTTGTAGAAAAGACAGAGGGATGCCACATCAAGTCTGTTTAGAAAGTGACTGAAGTCGAGATGCCAAATCATGATCGATTACATTACAGATGCTTCTTTGGATTATGGCAAGAACCTCGACAGACAGACAGACAGACAGACACACACACACACACACACACACACACACACACACACACACACACATATTTATGAAGAAATATAGTTTTAAGGTCTGCTATATTTATGGGATAAAGTGCTCAATAGCAGAGACAGAGCGTATGTAAATATAAAAGTAGACATTGAAATCAACACTCAGAGGCGACAGACTGTTTCATGCTAAACGCATTCATCAGGCCATATGCGTTGTGTTTTTTCTCGACTATTTATATATACGGGTCAGTGGTGCATTGTGGGTAGTCTATTTTAATGGTTAATAATAATATAATAACCGTATATGACCAGTATAGTCGAGAAAAAAACACAACGCATGTGGCCTGGTGATTGCGTTTAGTATGAAACAGTTTGTTATCTCTGAGTGTTGACTTCAATGTTCAATTTTTATATATATATATATATATATATATATATATATATATATATATATATATATATAGAGAGAGAGAGAGAGAGAGAGATGGAGAGCGGGAGAGGGTGAGAAAAATGAAGACAGAGATTTACCTCCAGAGAAACGCGTTAGCTAAGTTTTGAAATGAATTTTTAAAAATGAAATTTTGTCTTGAAACTTTCATTTTAGCTAAGAGATTAAATTTATTATTTGACAAAATACTAATTTGATGTATTTCGAAACGAAATATTAATTGGAATAAGAATTTTTTCTTGAAATCGCTAAAAAATAGCTGATTTTAGGCACATTTATAAATCTTTCAGCACATTGTAATTCTTTCTATTAAAAAAATAAAAAAATAAAAGGTACTTTCCTGAAACTTTATTTGATGGAGATTAATTGATTTAAAGTTTAATCAATCCGAATTAAAAACAAATATTACTTTCTTTTAGTCTAATATATTGCAGAAATGCAATTTTTAACACTGTGGTAGGTGTTTTTAATAAGGTGTTGACAACTATCTCGTTAGTTTTATGTTTGGAATTTTTTTTTTTTACGGGGACATATATCTGTAAAATTTATTTGACGAATATAGCGTGAGCGCCGTTATATATATATATATATATATATATATATATATATATATATATATATATATATATATATATATTAACTATCCAATAATCTTAAAAATATTAGGAAAATATCCTAGGTAAAACCTAATGTCTAATTGCATTTTAGGTATTTTGGATTTAATTTTACTAGTTACCGCGGTTATTTTTTGATAATTCAGTGGATGGAATGCATATTTTTACCATCAGGTGACGAAAATTATCTTACAGCTTAAAGGCATTTTAGCATGAGTTATAAGGCAACGGGTAATAATACCATTATCAGAGGGTGACTATTTAATAATTAATAATAATAATAATAATAATAATAATAATAATAATAATATATATATATATATATATATATATATATATATATATATATATATATATATATATATATAAATTCACAGATAGATTCTGTGGAGAAGAAAAATTTTAAAAAAATGACAATTGTAAAAAAAAAAAAAAATTATTTGTGTTTTTATTCGCGTTTTCGTCTTCCGACATTTTCGATCTTTTTTTTCATTTTTTGCCTTGAAAAAGTCGGAAGAGGAAACACATCGAAAAAAACTAAGATTTTTTTCCATTTGACACCTTGTATATATATATATATATATATATATATATATATATATATATATATATATATATATATATATATATTATCAATTGATAATTGGTAAGGATAACTTTAAGTAGACATTAATTCAATGAGAGTTCAATGTAAGTAACAGAACAATTTAATAATAATAATAATAATAATAAGCACAGATGTTTTTTTATTAAAAATTTTAATAAAAAAAACTTCGGACTGAAAAGCTGAATATTTGAATATATTCATGAAATAAATTATAACTGAAGGGATTTTTAAGGATCGCCTGTTCTTATATATATATATATATATATATATATATATATATATTATAAATTAATTGATTTAAAATATGGTTTTTAACGCTACACAGTTCTAAACATATTTAAAAAATGTAAGCTAAATCCAAAGCTTCGAATTTAATTTTGTAATTAAATTCAAGATATTAGTTCCATTTCATCCTCAAGCGAATTTTGGGTTTCTACAGTTACATAATCCAGATGATATACATTTAACGGATGTCAGAATTCATTGAAAAATACATCCCTACCCCCTACCAAAATACTAATAACTGATACATCAAAATATAGCGTATTTCTCTGTATCCTTGGAAACGTGAATTATGATTTCTTGCTGTGCTTTTAAAACCCAGTAATTTTGAAAGTTACTCCAAAATTCGCTTGAGGATGAATTACAACTAATGTTTTTAATTTCTTTAGAAAATTAAATTCGAAGCTTTTAGCTTCCATTTTTGAAACATGGTTAGAACTGTGTAGCGGAAAAACCATATTTTAAATCAATTAATTTATAATATTAATGCTCTGTAAATTTACATTGAGCACTCTTTTGTAAAAATAAAAATATCTATAAGAACCCAGATTATATATCTTACTGTTCTTTCTTTTATATATATATATATATATATATATATATTTGTATATTTAGGCAGCAATCCTTCCTTTATGCATGTTTCATTAAAAACGACAGACAAGGTACTACAGTTGAGCTTTTTATTTAATTTTTCTTGTGTTCTGACAAGAGCTTTCTTTTCTGGACAAAGAGTGTGTAAGAACTGTCCGAATGTTCTGTGTTTCCGAGCGCTTTCGGCTATACCTTTAGCCATTATCAAGGATGGTTCAATTATCAGCTTAGTAGAGTGTGTGTTCTATGTATGTTCAGTGTGTGGTAGTGATGTTTTAGTTTCCGAATACGGTTAGCACATTGTGGCTTTGTTCATAGTTGATATTGTTAAGAGTTGGCTTTTTCTTTTTTATTATTAGAGCTTCCATTATTTTTAGTCTTTTTTTACAAGTGGATGCAGTTAATATATTAGTGTTTTATATATACCTCTGCAGAAACGCGATACCTAAGATTTAATATGAATTTTAAAAATGAAAAATCTTTCGTGAAACTTAATATATATATATATATATATTAAGCATTTTACCCGAAGGCGGCGGTGCCACTAGCACGCAAGGGATTACAGACAGTGAGAGCAAGAGTAAAGAGGGGTGTAAAGAGGGAAAGGACATAGAGAAAGACGGGGATTGAGGATCAAGGCATCAATAGATGTCGATTGACACTGCCTTTGACTATTTGAAGATTATAGCTATCAGGGAAGCAAGTAAGAGGAAGGAAGTTCCACTGATGGGAAGTGCGAGACATGAAGCTATTGGAGTAGAAGAGACGGCCACACTTAACCGTTCCAACGTTGAAAGGGTGGGACCGTGATGACAGCCTAGTACCACGCTTAAATTCATGCAGTTTAGGAACTAGCGAAAGTGGCTCGTCGGAGCAGTTACCGTGAAAGTATTTGTAGAAAAGACAGAGGGAAGCGACTGCACGTTAAAATATCGCATAAACATTTGTTGACATTGAAATGGACGTTTTTCATGAAGTGTTCACAGATCTGTTGATAGTTTTATATAAGGGGGGTAATTGAAGTAAAACTACATAACGAATACAACGTAAAAAATTAATTATTTAGTTAATATTTTATTGAATTTTAGGTACTTTGTCTCTATAGTCTTACGAAGACGCTTGTTGAAGAAATGTTAGAAAATTACCAATTAATTATAATTATATAAGTAGTTACCGCTCTTATTTTTTGATAATGTCGCGTATGGACGACCGTATTTACAAAAATCGGCACGTTTCCACATAGAAAAAAATTCAAAATTCTTTTTAAAATACTGGAGGTCTTTGAATTGTAGTAAGTTTTTTTTTTCATTTATGATTAGTAAATATAATTTTTACTTAATAACAATGTCAACTAGCCCCTACTAATAATACAAAACTTTAAAAGATTTAAAACTTTATAAATTATTGTAATAAAAAAAAATGAAACATTGCATGGAATTGTCAGTCAGTTATGTGCCATACATGATACACGCTTAGGAGATCTCTTGATACATGAATAACGAGGTAGATTTTTTCCCCCGCTGCCATTTCTTTCTGCGGTAGACCAGTTGCCATCCAAGGCTATAGAACTCTTTCTTTCCCACTACTTACCCATTGCTGGTGGGAAAAGAAGAGGATTTATACCTTTCCAAAGGGCCAGTCAGTCAGTTATGTGCCATATGTGATACACGCTTAGGCGATCATATATCTTTCGATACATGACAGAAGATGCAGATTTTTTTTTTTGTAGGTTGCCATTTCTTTCTGCTGTAGACCAGTTGCCATCCAAGGCTATAGAACCCGGTCTGCCCTGCTATTTACCCATAGCTGGGGGGAGAAGAAGAGGATTCATACCTTTCCCAAGGGTCAGTCAGTCAGTTATGTACCATGAGTGATACACGCTTAGGCGATCATGTATCTTTTTATACATGACTGGCGAGGCAGATTTTCCCGCAGTAGGTTGCCATTTCTTTCTGCGGTTGACCAGTTGCCATCCAAGTCTATAGAACCCGGTCTGTCCTGATATTTACCCATAGCTGGGGAAAGAATAAGAGGATTCATACCTTTCCCAAGGGTCAGTCAGTCAGTTATGTGCCATACGTGAAACACGCTTAGGCGATCGTGTATCTTTCGATACATGACTGACGAGGCAGATTTTTTCCCCGCTGTAGGTTGCCATTTCTTTCTGTGGTAGACCAGTTGCCATCCAAGGCTATAGAACCCGGTCTGTCCTGCTATTTACCCATAGCTGGGGGGAGAAGAGGAGGATTCATACCATTCCCAAGGGTATTCGCAAGTAAGTGAATGTAATGGATTCGACTGGAATTCGAACTCGGCTCTCCGATTATCCGATATCCATTATTCAACCGTTCTTCCACAACAAGGAATAACGTAACAGATTCATTATTCATCGATTTTTTTTCTTAAGACGATAATGTCCATAATATATATTATTCATATAAGAAATTAAAAGCATTTCTAATTGAATTATTTTTATTTTACGATTCAGAACATATTTTATGTAATTAGGGGCCCTGTTTGTCAAAAATAAAATAAAATAAATAAATAAAAATAAAAAAGATAAAAAATGATGATTTAAATTTTTCTTGAACTTGTTTTTTATAAGAAATATAAACGCTACAAAAATAATTTCTCGAAATTTCATAAAATTAAATAAGTGAGAATAACAAATATAAAAAAAAAATTTCAAGATTTTCTAAAAAAGATGTGTTTTAAAAATTTGTTAATAATTTGTGAATAAGCACTGAAAGTTTCATTAAAATTCCACAATTATTATCGTTTTCTTTTCAAGAATGTCAAAAATCTGTGTGTTTTTCATCGCAAAAAGACGCTTAGATTTTCCATACTAATTTATGGTTTCCTGTTGACGCCAAAGAAACAAGATTTTGTAAAAAAAAAAAAAAAAATTCAAACCTTCTAAAAAGGATTTTTTTAATTCTTTTAAAAAGGTTTGAATTTTTACATACAGTGTAACCCGGATATAAGAGAAATCCGGATATAAGAGAGATTTTCTCTGGTCCCAAATTACAGCCTGTGTTAATGTAAACAAAATAGACCAAACCCGGATATAAGAGAAATCCGGATATAAGAGACTTCTTCTCCGGTCCCGACAACTCTCTTATATCCGGGTTACACTGTATACAAAAATCGTCTTCTAAATAATAACTGAAAAGATTTTGACGATAAAACTTTGTTTTATTAAGTTTCGAGTTTTTTTTTTTTTCATCATGGTATACTCATTTACTTTTTTCAGATCTTTGGAGGTACCTACTATTGAGATTAAAAAATTTGGGTTTTTTTACGACTTATCAACCCTTTTTGGCTTTTCAAAGCCGAATCATATTTTTGTTTGTAAGGATAATTCTTTTTTTTTTTTTTTTTAATTTTTTTTTCTGCGAGTAAATAGTGCATTAATAATTTTTTGAGAAATCAATGTTTTTTCCAGATACTGTATTTAACGTACCAGAAGTGATTGGAAGAGAGAGACTGACAGAAAGAGAGGGTGTAGAGGAGAGAGTAGAAAGAGTTCAGAGGAAGAAAGAGTGAGTGGGGAAGGGAGAGAAAAAAAGTGAGAGAGAGAGAGTAGCAAATAGAGGCGGGGCCGAGAGAGAGGGCGATTGAAAGCTAGCGATCCGGCGAGAGAGAGAGAGAGAGAGAGAGAGAGAGAGAGAGGGAGGCAAAGTATGAAGAGAGAGAGAGAGAGAGAGAGAGGGTAGATAGTAAGCGCACGAGTGATGGTGGCAAAGAGTGGCTCGAGAGAGCGTGAAGGAAAGGAAAAAACAGAGAGAGTGAAAGTGAGACCAAGACGTGGAACGCAGAGAGGAGGAGAGTAAAATAGAGAGAGAGAGAGAGAGAGAGAGAGAGAGAGAGAGAGAGAGAGAGAGAGAGAGAGAGAGAGGAAAAGACAGTGAAAGAGAGTAAATTTGAGAGGGGGAGGCAGATTGGGGTCGGGCCCGAAAAATGCGGAGTATAAAATTGAAACAGCGTGTCAAAAAAATGTAGGACCAAGAGAGGAGGACAAAAGAGAGAGAGAGAGAGAGAGAGAGAGAGAGAGAGAGAGAGAGAGAGAGAGAGAGAGAGTTAAATAGAGGGAGACGGGGTGAGTATGAGTAAGAGTGAGAGAGAAACGGAGTGGCAAAAATGTGGAACAGAGAAAGAGAAGGACAGATTAAGAGCGAAGGAGGCTTAGTAGCAGAGAGAGAGAGAGAGAGAGAGAGAGAGAGAGAGAGAGAGAGAGGGGGGTGAAGTTTAGAGTGATACAGACAGAGTGGAAGAGAGAGAGAGAGATAGAGAGAGAGGGGGAAGAGAATATGGGGAGAGGTAGAGAAAGGGAAGCAGTTGGAGAAGCCAATGGAGTTGAAAAAAGTGCAAAAGTTCAGAAACAGAATGGCAAAAAGAGGACAAAGAGAAGGTACAGAGAGAGAGGGAGGGAGAATGAAAAAAGACGTAATGAGAGAGAGAGAGAGAGAAGCAGAGTGGAGAAGGAAGTAGAAAGAGAGAGGAGGAGGAGGGGAGAGAGAGGGAGGGGAAGAGAGAGTGAGAGAGACAGCAGAAGAGATGTAGTGGGGAGTGAAGAGAGTGAGAGGTATAGATAACTGACAGAGAAACAGAAATAAAAAACAAAAATGTATTTAAGATGTTGCAAGTTAAGTGGTGTGTAATAATTCAAGTTTGCCACAAGGCATAGTTTATGGAGCGTTCTGCCAAAATGCGTCCTAAGAACAATAAATTATGGGCCGACGCGTTTCAAACTTTATCGAGGAAGTTACATTGAATAACGGAACAGATCGTAGGGATAAATATTTATTGGCACAGTAGCGGTATGGGCTCATAAGTTCGGTGAGTAACGAGTGACGACTGGGTGGGTAGAATCGGGGGAAAAAGTTGAGGGTTGAGTCACGAGCTTACGTATGATGGAAGCCGGCGATTATGGTAGTCCAGCGCAATCCAGTACCTCCGCCGCTTTCCAAAACCCCGTATCAGCCAACCGAACGTCCCGGCTCACCAGTGGGGCCCTCTTCCAAAAATTAATCTTTACTCATATCTTCGCAGCTATCGATTTCCACGACATTTCGATTTTTATTTTCTTCCTATTTCACTCTTCAAAACTTCTCTCGATGTAAAATAGTCTTGCCTTCTTTCTTTTGAGTATATTGCGTCTCTATTCAAAATATTAACTATCTTTTCTTTCTTTCTTTCTTTCTTTCTTTCTTTCTTTCTTTCTTTCTTGCATTATGTTTTCCCTCCTTCGTCTTCTTTATTTGTTTGTTCCTTTTGCGACCTTTCGTCTTCCTTCTTAGCATTTTATATGCTTCCCTTTCTTTCTTTCTTTCTTTCTTTTTCTTTTTTCTTTCTTTCTTTTATTTGTTTGTTCCTTTCTTTTCTTTCTTTTTTTTTCTTTTATATATGCTTCCTCCCTCCCTTCTTTCTTTCTTTTATTTTCCCTTTTTCTTTTTATTTTTTTTTCCTTTAGCAACCTTTCGTCTTCCCTTCTTAGCATTTTATATGCTTCCCTTTCTTTCTTTCTTTCTTTCTTTTGTTTGTTTTTCTTTTTTCTTTCTTTCTTTTTTCCTTTCTTTTCTTTCTTTCTTTTCCTTTTGCTTTCTTTCTTTTTCTTTCTTTTTTTTTCTTTCTTTCTTTTTTTTCCCTCCCTCCGTCTTCTTTTTTTGTTTTTTTTCCTTTAGCGACCTTTCGTCTTCCCTTCTTAGCATTTTATATGCTACCCTATCTTCTTTCTTTCTTTCTTTCTTTCTTTCTTTCTTTCTTTCTTTCTTTCTTTCTTTCTTTCTTTCTTTCTTTCTTTTCCCTCCCTTCGTCTTCTTTATTTGTTTTTTTTCCTTTAGCGACCTTTCGTCTTCCCTTCTTAGCATTTTATATGCTTCCGTTTCTTTCTTTCTTTCTTTCTTTCTTTCTTTCTTTCTTTCTTTCTTTCTTTCTTTCTTTTCCCTCCTTCGTCTTCTTTATTTTTTTTTCCTTTTAGCGACCTTTCGTCTTCCCTTCTTAGCATTTTATATGCTTCCGTTTCCTTCTTTCTTTCTTTCTTTCTTTCTTTCTTTCTTTCTTTCTTTCTTTCTTATTCTTCATCCAAATTAATCCCTGACTTCCTTTCTTTCACCATTCAAAACAGACTTTCTTTTTCTTTTTTTATTCAAATTAACAACACTTTCTTAACCATTTAAAATATTTACTTCTTTCTTTCTTTCTTTCTTTCATTCATTCTTTCTTTCTTTCTTTCTTTCTTTCTTTCCTTCTCGTATTCGTTATTTTTTTTTTAATAATCTTTGACTGCCTTTCTTTCTCCATTCAAAACACTCTTTCTCCTTTACTTTTTCTTTTTCTTTTTTCTTTATTCAAATTAACGACATTTTCATTCTTACCACTTTAAAAATATTTTCTTTCGTTCTTTCTTTTCCCGTACATCCAGTTTTTCCATTCGATTGCTTTTTCCCGTCTCCCGCACGAACCCCCACCCCGCCCCAGCGTCTATTTCAGCGTTTCATTGAATCCCGACTCTCTCCAAATCGTCTCACATCTTCCTTTCTTTATTCCCTTCTCCCATGCTTCCGAAGATTCCACAGACAACTGCCTCTGCTATTTAAAAAAAAAAAAAAAAAAAAGAACGAAAGAAAAACCAAACAATGTAGCGGTTACTTGTCCTCAACTACCGCCCTTACCACGGTCTCATTATTCACCCGCCTTTCTCGTCGTTTCGTTTGCCGCGCTCCCAACACAAGACACAAGCCGCCCGCCTCGTCACCCACTACCCGATGCCGCCAAATAGCAGCGGCGATGAATTGTAATTGGTCATCGTTTCCACTTGACCCTTGACCTGTCCCGTGCCGGGCAATCAGTGTGCTTTCGGAGAAAATTGGAGAGGGAGGTGTTGGGTGGTGATGACAAAGGGGGCCCGCACTTAGCGGCGGTGGAGGTGGTGGTGGTGATGGAAAGGTTGTGGCGGGCGGCGGTGGACGGGAGAAGCTAATAAATAAGATATCGGACCCAGCGCGCTTGTTAGCAATGGTTTTTAGTTTGAGGTTTTGTGTTAAAAGCGAACAATATATTTTTTCCCGCCGTTTGTTCGTAATTGTCGCTCTCTTTCTTGTCCTTTGTCTTCTACTTTCTCTCTTTTTCTCGCTCATTTCGTCTTTTCATAATTCCCTTTTTATCGTGCATTAAAATCTATCTATCTATCTATCTATCTATCTATCTATCTATCTATCTATCTATCTATCTTGGTTTATTCAATATCTATCTATCTATCTATCTATCTATCTATCTATCTATCTATCTATCTATCTTGATTTATTCAATATCTATCTATCTATCTATCTATCTATCTATCTAAGTTTATTCAATATCTATCTATCTATCTATCTATCTATCTATCTATCTATCTATCTATCTATCTATCTTAGTTTATTCAATATCTATCTATCTATCTATCTATCTATCTATCTATCTATCTATCTATCTATCTATCTATCTTGATTTATTCAATATCTATCTATCTATCTATCTATCTATCTATCTTGATTTATTCAATATCTATCTATCTATCTTGATTTATTCAATATCTATCTATCTATCTATCTATCTATCTATCTATCTATCTATCTATCTATCTATCTAAGTTTATTCAATATCTATCTATCTTAGTTTATTCAATATCTATCTATCTATCTATCTATCTATCTATCTATCTATCTGACTTGTTTTGTAAATTTCTTATTCAGTTTATCTAGTGTTCTTACAAGTTGTCTATTTTTTTTTAAGGCTAAGTCTCTGGAGTTATTCTCTGTAGATTCCATTGTCCCAATCCCTGAGCTGAGTCGTCCCCAAAATGGGGAAGTGTCGAGGCGGACTGAGAATTTTTCTGCGGTACTGACGTTAAACCACTTCAAAGATGCCTTGTGCCACATTTTAAGTATCAACGTGGGCGTCCCGAACAATCCCGACCTTGATATAAGAGATAAACGACTGACGCTGAAGGCAAAACTCACTTCAACACAGATTGATTGATTGATTTTTTTTTCACGGCTTATCAACCCATTACGTTATTTAAAGCCAGAAATAAAATATTTTCTGGATTATTTTTAGCTTTTGGGTACTCAATTCATTCTTCCTGTTCATATGAAGGTGTTTTTGCTACGAGTATAAGTTCTGGATCCTTTCAACATCCTACCCAAATAGATGTAGTTTTCCTGGCATTTCAAATAGATATCTTTTGCTATCTGACGCTATCAATGGTATCAGATGCTTTTGTGTAATATATAAAAGAGAAGTGTGCATCGTTCTGCATTGACACTGTCCTATTCAATATCATTCTGATCATAAATGTAGCATTTCTTGTTCCATTGTCCTTGAAAAATGCCACACTTTTTTGATCCAATTTCATTTTTTTTTTTTTTTTTTACAGTAAGGTTCACCCTGTACAAGGCCCGGGGGTCACCTACGTTTATAGGGATAGGTGAAGATAACAGTTGACTCTAGACTTGAACAAGTTAAGATTGTAGTGATCGGGGAAACATCCTCTTGGGAGTCTGTTCCATAGGGCAGTGGTTCACGGGAAGAAGCTGTTTCAGTGGAACTTATTTCTCGTCGAATACGGAGACTATATAAGTTGGATGGCGGATCTATCTATCTATCTATCTATCTATCTATCTATCTATCTATCTATCTGAGTTTATTCAATATCTATCTATCTATCTATCTATCTATCTATCTATCTATCTATCTAAATTTATTCAATATCTATCTATCTATCTATCTATCTATCTATCTTAGTTTATTCAATATCTATCTATTTATCTATCTAACTATCTATCTTAGTTTATTCAATATCTATCTATCTATCTATCTATCTATCTATCTATCTATCTATCTATCTATCTATCTATCTTAGTTTATTCAATATCTATCTATCTATCTATCTATCTATCTATCTATCTATCATTGACATTTCATTATCTATCTATCTATCTATCTATCTATCTATCTATCTATCTATCTATCTATCTATCTATCTATCATATAGGGCAGTGGTTCACGAGAAGAAGCTGTTTCAGTGGAACTTACTTCTCGTCGGATACGGAGAGAATGTGGGGTGGTTTGCTACTATATAAGTTGGAGAGGGGCTAGCCGCAAATGTCAGACCTGGTGGAACAATTCGTCTGAGCACTTTCCATGGTTTCCATGGTCTATTTCTGTTTCATGCTCTGTTCATCAGAATTCGGGTTATTAGTTTGGTTATATTGCTCACGGCTTATCAACCCATTACGTTATTTAAAGCCAGAAAAAATATTTCTGGATTAAAGGATTTTTTGGGAGTGGGTGAGTGATAATTATTTTCGCCGTATTTGCTCGTAAGTTAACATAACGAACCCGACCTGAACTGGAGCTCGACACTCCGATTTCCAACATCAAATAACTGAACAGGCTCGACGTTGCTTAACTCGGGTGTTCGTTCCCGAACCGGTGTTTAAACATGATATGGCCGTAAGGTCATTATACCAACCACACTTTCAAGTTTACAGCATTTGGCATTCCCAAGCGGTCACTCATCAAAGTACTGACCGGGCTTGACGTTGCTTAACTTCGCTGATCCTACGGGAATCGGTATTTCAACGTGACCGTAAGCTCATTATATCACCCACACAGCCAAGCTTACAACAGGTGGTTGTAATTTTCAAGCGGTCAACCACACTGATCAAACGTTGCTTAATATCGTTGATCGTACGGAGTTTCCAACTGATATGGCCGTAATATCACCCTCACATGCCCAAGCGGTGAAGCATACTGACAAGACTCGACGTTGCTTAGCTTCGGTGATCCTGTTTCAACGTGACACGGTCGTAATCCTCATAATTTCAACGTGTTTTTTAGTTACAGTGTCAAGCACACTTCAAAGAGACAAGACTCCATTTTTAAATTTTTTTCAAGCCAGCGTTCTTTCGATGAACACAAAAGATTATTATGAGAAGATTAACGTTATAAGAAGAAAATATGCTAACGATAATGAAAAGGAATGTGTGTGTTTCTACCGCCACCCACCTGGACATTTCTAACGAAAAGAGATGGAAGAGATTGACCCGGTGAACTAGGAGATTTTAAAAATGAAAGATTTTACGGGAAGACTTTTAATTTTTATTTTTTAATTTCTTGTTTTGTTTTTACACTGGTGTTCACCCTGTACAAGACTTAGAGTGTTAGCGAGTAAGACGGATGGCGGATATGTGTGGAAGATAAAGGTTAACCCTTGCCATGAGCAGGTGAAGATTTTAGTGATCAGGGAAGCAACCTATTGGGAGTCGGTTTAACAAGGCAGTGGTTAGCGGGAAGAATCTGTTTCATAGATTAGCATTTAAGGGTCAAATAATTTCCTTGAACCTAAATGACAGTAAACGAAGCTGTGTTCGATTTGATTCTAGAACTGTAGAGATAGAGAATGTTACAGATTTTCTGGATTAAGATACAATATGTCTGTGTACGTTGAATTTGTTTCCGGATCTCTAGAAGAAAATGAGTGGGACTAATATCTATTTGTATTCTGAATTAAGAAACAAGAAAAGTTTCTATAAAATAGTTTGAATGGGAATGTGACTCGATGTACTAAATTAAGATACGATATGTCGGTATACGTTCAATTTATTTCTTGATTTATAGAAGAAAATGAGCGGGACTAATTTTTATTTGTATTCTGAACTAAGAAAATGTTGTGGATTCCGTGTTGAAATCCGGTACCAATAAATAACAAACGCCAGGAATGAATATATGAAAATAATGTATGAACGTAATAATACAAACTGATAATGCAGGTTAGTAGTTCCAGGAATACGGGTTAGTAGCAAAATATATATATATAGTCTTTGGTATTGAAGTATCGCTGTATGACTTCTTACTGAATCTACGTACTCGCTCACGGTGACTCCTACAACGCTGTTACCTCACCCCTCACTCTTCCGGTTACCTACAACCTTTTACTCTGTCGCTAAGGACTCGACTCTTCGGTCTTGCTCGCTATTTATCAACCCACCCACAAGGATTGAATATGGCACAAGGCCGGTTTAGTGTGGGTACCCCCGATCCCGTAGGCTCGGCCAAAAATATAGCCTTTTTAGAACCGCCTTGACGGATTCAGGCCCTGTCTACCTCCCCGGACGAAACCTTTCCCTTCGGCAAAGCTTCGTCCGGGTTCCTCTCTGCTAATGCAGAGAGTTTGACAGTCGTCGCTTACAGTCAAAGACTGTATCACGACAGCTAGACTCGGAGGTCTTGCTCTCTCGGGTCTTCACGTAGCCGTAGTATATGTATATACTGGGTGAGTCCATTTGTGTAAAAAGGGGAGGACCCCTCAACACCCCCTTCCTTAGATCCCTTTTGGGGGTGAAGTTAGTATTTTTTTCTCCTATGGCCCATAATCAGAGGTTCTTCTTTTAAATTTTCTCTTCCTGTTTGACCTTCTAGTTTCTGTCTCTTCCTGGGGTCTTTGAATCTCAAAAGCTTCAAAGATTGCATCCATTGAATGGTCATTTTCAGCGGGTGACGAGCTTGGCTCCTCAACCCATCTTTTTTGTATTTGGTCAATATGTCTTCTGTGGGTAAACTTGCCGCCTTGTACTGTGTACATCACTTTTTATAGTCGGTTAATTATTGTGCCAGGCTCCCAGTAAGCCATATTGTTCCTGAACATCCTAAACTAAAACCCGTTCCCTTGATTTAAATGATCTCTTGGGTACTATAGGTTTATGCTGGTATTTATTCTTGTTAGGCAATAACTTATCAAACACAGACCGTATTTTCCGGGCAAACATCACTTCCGCTGGCGAAAGACCAGATGGTGTATTCCCGTTAGGTGTTATTCTGTATACTTGAAGAAACTGTTAAATAGCTTTTTCTGTCGGTACACCCCTGCTTTTTTTAAGAGCTCTCTTTAGTGTGTCTACGAATCTTTCAGCCTGCCCGTTAGACCGTGGGTGATAGGGAGCTATCTTAATGTGCTTTACTTGGTACGTCTCACAGAATTCTTTAAAATCACTGGAGGTAAATTGTGTGCCGTTATCAGTTACCAAGCAATCCACGACACCGAATCTCGCGAATAATTCATGTAGGCAGTTTATAGTATTCTCCGCCGTCGGGTGTTTGAATCTGAAGACTGGTCATTTCCTGAAACTATCTACTGTTATTAAGTAGTAGTAACCCTCTATGGGTCCCGCATAATCCACATGTATTCTGGACAAAGGTCTGTCCACTTTAGGCCATGGTTTCTGTATAGAAGGTGGTGCTTTTGCCGCAGCAGCACAGCCTTGACATCTTTCCACCATTTGCGTAAAATCATAGTCCATGTTAGGCCAGTAGACGAAACTTCTCATAAGTGCTTTCATCCGGTTTTTTCTTGGATGTCCTAAGTGAAAATCCTTCAAAATCCGCCTTTGTAACGATTTTGATATCACTACTCTTTCGTTATATAACAATATGTGGTCATAAATTGCGAAGTTGTCTGCTAAATTCCTTTCCTTTTCTTCTATTTTTTTCTTGGTATTCTGAATAAATTCATCCTTTTCCGCTTCCCTTCTTATCTCTAGCAGGGTCACAGGTAGTTCCTTTACTGTGTTGCATAACACTTTACTGATTTCATCTTCGGTTTGCAACGCCGCTAATACTGAATCTTCCAGCGGTTCGCATTTTGCAGGTATTAATCGCGATAATCCATCAGCGTGCCCAATTTTCTTCGATGGTAAGAACTCAAGTTCGAAATTGTAGTTCAGTAACATAGTTCCCCATCTTAGGAGTCTGTTTGCTGTATAGATTGGTAGTCTTTTGCCTGATCCAAAAAATCGTAAGAAGAGGTTTGTGGTCCGTTTGAAGCCGAGTTATGGCGAATATAATGCCTAGTGCTTCCTTTTCAATCTGCGAGTAGTTCCTCTCCGCAGGTAATAATGATCTCGATGCGTGAGCTATGGATTTCTTTGTGCCATCACACATCTTGTGTAGAATGCAAGCTCCTTACTCCGTGAGAGCTCGCGTCACTCGCGTCACTCGCGATAATAATTTCTAGTTTTGGATCGAAATGAGTTAGTGCCAGTTCCGACATTAATTGTTGTATTATCTCCTTAAACATTTTCTGACGTTCTTTTGTCCAATTCCATTTATTCTCTTTTTTTTTTTTAGTAATTCGTTGAGGGGGCCTCTCAATCTGGGAATATTTTCGATGAATTTGCTGTAGTAATTTGCTAGGCCAAGAAAACTTTGTAATTCAGCGACATTTTTTGGTTCAGGCATATTTTTTTTTTATTGCGAATGTCCTGTCTGGATCCAGTTTTCTACCACTTTCATTAATTATATGCCCTAAGCATTTGATTTCATTTAAGAAAAAAATCACATTTTTTTTCCTTTTACTTTAAAACCAAAGTCCTGAAGTCTTTTGAAAACTTCCTTTATGTGCGATGCATTCTCTTCAACACTATCGCTTTTAATTAGTATGTCGTCCAAGTACACGGTCGCAAAATTCTGGCCCGTGATCATTGTATCCATCGTTTGCTGAAAAATTGCCGGTGCAACTTTTACCCCAAATGGTAGTCTGTTGAATTTGTACAGCCCTTTGTACGTGTTAATGCATAGAATTTTCGTACTCTCTTCTTGTACTGGGATCTGCAGATAAGCCTCACTTAAATCTATCTTGGAAAATATCTTACCGCCGTTAATCTTGGTGAATATTTTCTCCTGGTTTGGTAATGGGTAATGATGGTCTTTTATAGCCTTGTTTAACCCCTTTGAGAAATCTGCGCATACACGGATTTCCCCTGATTTTTTTTTTTACATAGACAACTGGTGCCGCACATTCACTAAACTCTATTTTTGACAGGATCCCAGTTTGTTCAAGTCCCTCTAATTCTTTGTCGATTTTTTCTATAGTGGCAAACGGTACGTTTCTCTTCTTTTTAAATACTGGTTGAACGTTTTCTTTTAATTCAATTCTAGCTGTAAATTTGTTACACCGACCCAACCCACTCGAAAATACTTCTGGAAATTAATTATGTAATTCTCCCTTTAGTTTTATAACTTCTGATGATTCGCACTTTATCTTTTGACAAAAAGAGCTGATAGGTAAATCCCATACGTCGAACTTCTGCATCCAGTCTGTGCCCAACAGATTTTCTGTATCTTTCATTACGAATATTTTGAGTTTTTTTTTGTTTTCCCGTGAAATTTTACATTTAAGATTACTTCTCCGAATTTTATACGCTTTCCTGTAACAGACTTAGCAATTTTCTCCATGTTTGTAGGTTAATTATCGTCAGATCTGAACCTGTGTCAAGTTGTAATTTTATCTTTTTCTTTAAGATTTCCAGTTCCACATATTTCCTTATGTTAGTATTGTCTTCGTCATGCATTCTAGTAGCTCTTATCATACTAGTAAATTTTCTGTTCCTACATTGGGATACCTTGTGACCCATTTTTCCACATGCAAGACAGTTTTTATATTTAAAACGACAATCCTTATTCCGGTGTAGTCCTCCACATCGATAACATGCAGATTGGGGGAGGGGCTTATATTTACTTTGATTTTCGTCATTATTTGCCCTGTACGTTGTACTTTTTTCATTATTATAGAATTTTTGTTTTCTTTCCGGGGAGGGAGGGTGAAAAACGTAAACTTTTGTTTAACTTACGAATATGTGATACTCCTGACTCCTCAATATCCTTCGAGTCTTTCTATAAACTTAGACATTTTTGGCAGTGTTCCGATAGTTTTTTGTAGATACAGACAGAGAGACAGACAAGCAAGATACTTACAGTTTGATTGGGTTTTTTCCCCAACACTTGTACATGAATTTCTCCATACGTCACCCTCATGCACACGACGTCAAAGACGGTCACTTTTCAGTCAGCCTCGCTTGAAAGAAACTGTGGTCAATAAATCATCACCAGTATATGAGAAGATAATCAAGCCACAATAAAACTGTTGAAAATGAGAATTAACACTTGCACTTATGGAGTAAGAAAAAATGGCGGACGGGCAGAGAATGATGACACACGTTTCAATGGTAAACCCAACACTAAATCATATCTGCTTGTCTGTATATCTGCCTATGGAAGGTGAGTTCTTATAGGGAGGTCCGTGTTTCAAGGGATTCGTGACCAAATGGGCCCGTGACTCAAAAATGGTTAATTAGTACTGTAATAAAGGTTTTACATTGGTTCATACTGTAAATAATGGCTGAATGCGGTTTCTTTTAAGCAGTGACAGGATGTATTGCCTTTTATTTCTTTTCAATAGGAAAAAGTTGATTGGGACATGGGCTTTATATCGAATATAAATGTTCATTTTTGCCTGATCCTCAAGGACAGCCTGTAACCCATCCATGGACGCCCAGGTTAAGGAGGCCTGGTCTAAGGCAATACAAACCGACCGGAAGTATAGTATAACCGCAGCGTTGTCCACCGGAAGTGTTTGCAGTGGCATCTATTCATACATGTCACGGAACTGACCACCACTCCCCACCCCCAGCGTCGCCAAGGGCCACCAAAGAATTCCCAGTCGGAATGCAGCACCCAGAAAACTGCCCACCCGATACCCTCAATATGGAGAGTCGGAGGCAACAGTTGGAGGCAATACCAAAAATTAATGTCTTGAAAGTGGAAACTAGAAACACCCATTTTACACCTGTTCAAAAGATAGAGGAGTGTGAACCGGGTGATAAGCGAGCTTACTCCTATTCGAATAAAAGATAGTTCTATCTACAGTTTATTCATACACACACGCACACACTCGAGCGTTCGCGCACATACAATATATATATATATAAAGAAATGGACAAGGTCCGACAATTTATTTATTAAAGACATATTTTATGTTTAACGTTGTTATTTTATAGATACAAGTATTTAAGCAAATGCTCTGTTTATGATAAACAGTACAAATAACATTTACCGGCCTGAATGTCCGAGAAATTTATAGAAAAATATTCGTTCTTTGACAGGATTCGAACCTTCATCCTATACAAAGAACCGTCATATACGCGACAATACCGCTTTTAGTTAAGCTATAAATTAGCGTTCGGTAGACAAGGTTGGTCGAATTTTAAACTCCAATTTTCCAGTTAGAATGGCCGAGATTCACGTGAAAATTGCTGTTTAACGTTGTTATTTTAACCAGGCCCCAACAGGCATTCAGTTCAGTCCCTGACGGCAAATGAGTGTCCAATAGTTATACGGTGAGATACACACACACACATAAATATATATAATAACAAAAGTTCGGACATCCTAACGTTCGTTCGGCCCTGGCTATTTATACCAAGACAGATTTTATCTCCTCTTTTGGACTAATTTCTTATCACATCACATCAGCCTCTTTCTTTTCCCAGCCTTTTCTTTTTCCTTTGAAAACTTTTTTCGTGTTCCCTTCCTTTTCGTCCACCAACGACTAGCTAATACATTAGATTCTCTTCCATCTCTACATGTAAATTCTAGAAGACATTTTATGAAAATTTCCAAAGAACGTAAGTCGGGGGGATATTTCCTTCGATAACTGTATTTCTAAATAAAAGTTTTTAGTAACATCGGGATTCCACACCTGATGAGACGTCTAAGAAAGGTTTTTCCCTTTTTTTGACGTTGAAACAAAAATGTACAATTTTGTAGTGGATAAGTGCATGTTCTAATCTAACACTTCATAATATATATATATATATATATATATATATATATATATATATATATATATATATGTATAAAATAACAGGAAAGAATAGTCAGATTTATAATCCAGATTCTTTAGCAGTTGAAACAAAAATGTACAATTTTGTAGTGGATAAGTGCATGTTATAATCTAACACTGCATAATATGAATATATATATTTATATATATATATATATATATATATATATATATATATGTATAAAATAATAGGAAATAATAGTCAGATTTATAATCCAGATTCTTTAGCATTTATTTAAAAAAAAAACAGTGCTCGATACACAGTAGTGCATAATATTATAATTATTATCTTTATAATATGTATTCATTGCGACACAGAAATTACTATGTTTCGAAACCAAAACTTAAATCTTAAATTAAACTTAAAATTTAAAGCTCCGTTTCATTTTCAAGCGATGCTGAGAATAACCTTTGAAAAAATTGATTTACTCTATTTATAAGCCAAATAGTATTTTATATTTAAGTTGGTAGGGTAATGAGAATTCAGATTTTTTTTTATTAAGTGGGTGTTGGCTTTTTTGACGAATGAAAATTCAAGTATAATTTTTATGTGGCAAATTGAAAGTCGCTTGAGGGTTTCTTCTCGTCTCATTGGAAAAGGACGCAGGCATGTCCTTAAAATGACGACTTTAAAATGTTTCTCTTTGTGCTTTGTTTCATCAAAAGCCTACTAATATGTAATCAGCACCATTTTAGTGACAATATTGATGTCTTTTTATTCCTCAAATTTCATTAACAGGCCTTCCAGTTAAATTGACACACACACACACACACACACACACACACACACACACACACACACACACACACACACACATATATATATATATATATATGGTCTGTTGCTTATACAACGTAAGCAAAACAAAATTTAAAGAAGTAATGGATCTTTTATTTTTTCATTAAACCAACAGATATTTATCACTTTAAATGGAGGTTGCAATTTCTGGCTAAGAAGATTTCTGTAAATATACTGTTTAACTGGAGCGTCTACTAAAATATAGGTATCCACTAAAAATGACGTTTAAATAAGTAAATATATATATATATATAGTAAAAAATCACGTAAGCACGATTCAATTTATCAGACCTATACATTCAATTTTCTTTTTGAATTTGTACACACACACACACACACACACACACACATATATATATATATATATATATATTCTTTTTGAATTTCTAGGTCTGATGGATTGGATCGTGATTACGATTCCAATGTAATAAATCATAAACATGGAATATTAATGTTCGAGTCTTTTATATTATATTCTTACTCTGTTCTGGACATTGAGTTCTACCTGGATTCTATTTATATATATATATATTTATATATATATATATATATATATATATATATATATATATATATATATATATATATATATATATATATATACGTATATTATATATAATATTATCTATCTATCTATCTATCTATCTATCTATCTATCTATCTATCGCAGTCTTTTCATTATCTGTCTATCGCAGTCTTTTCATTATCTATCTATCTATCTATCTATCTATCTATCTATCTATCTATGTATTGGGATTAAATTAGATAGTAGGGGCATGTCAAGTAGACATGGGGGAATGATATTCATCTACATCTACGCTCTTCTGTTAAGCATAATGGCATATCAACGTGTTTTAGTGGCAGTTTTCAATCAGCTTGTCTGAATCATCTTCAAGAAGCAAGAGCAAGATCTAAAAGGTCAGCCAATCTAACAGTGATCTCATCCCACAATCCTCACCCTTGCTCCATATGTGGCCTCCTTTGTAAATCACTAGCGGGTCTTAAGTGCCACTTAAGATTATCGCACGCAATTTCATAACTGAATCAATTAAGTTGTCACATCCTCATACGTCGAAACCGAAGGGAGAGTCCATCATATATATATATATATATATATATATATATATATATATATATATATATATATTTCTGAGATGAGGTATTATAATTATTTACACTATGTACATTGTTCGGGCTGTTGTCCTCATCTTTGTTGTCATATTCCTCAAGGAATAGCCCAGTGGATAAAAGTGTTGGATCCAGTGACTTAACCCAAAGCGCTGTAAGTTCAATACCTGGCTACTGCAGTGGTGAGCAAAAACTTGGAGAATTGAGTGAAAGGGAGATAACTGAGACGCCCGGAAGAGGCATGGCACGTGGAACTAGAACAATCTAGTTGAACGGTGAACGAGATAAATGGTTGGGTTCGGAATTCCGATCATCTGAAGAAGGCCAGAGCGTACAACGCCCGAAACGATGTGAATATGGCAATGAAGATGGGGAGAACAGTTCGAATAATGTAATGCAGGGTAATATTCATTTTGAAAATACAATAAGATGTCCCAAGGCTTAAAGGGGAATAGGGGTGAGGCTGGTCTTCAATCAGTCTTCTCTTTAAGTTAGCTAGCTGCAATCACTGACCCAAACATATCACAGTATTTCTTACACCAATACAACATATTTTTAATTACCATTCTTGGTACAGTCACCATAATACCCCAGAATCTCTGATGTACAATTTATCTGTGGGAGGGGGGAATAAAAATACCAACTTTCAAAAAAGAAACCTTAATGAATATTTACAATGATTACAGTTTTCTGTACAAGAAAGTAAGAAAAAAAAAATAGTGTCAGTAATACCCCACCACCCATGAAGACCGTACCATATAGGAGAGTAGATCAGGACAATTATCATGAAAATATTTATAGAAAAGGGACAGGGAAAGTGACTGAAGATGAGATGCCAGATCAGGGCCAGTGACATTGCAGATTCTTCTTTGGATTTTATCAAGAATCTCTGACTAGAGAGGAAGAACGGGCCAGAGCTTGAAATTATGGACCAATCAACATATATCAGACAATGTTTGGAATGAAGATTTGGTGCGTCAAATAGATCTTCCAAAATTATCGCTGTGATCGGATGTAAAACTCAATATACATTCTCGGTACTGAGGAAAATCAAAATCATTACAATTTACATACATACTATCTTCTATCTATCTCTATTTGATCATATCTACATCTGATACATATTTGATAATTATCATAGTTTCAACTTATCTATCTATCTATCTATCTATCTATCTATCTATCTATCTATCTATCTTCATTTGATCATTAACTGGGGGAATTAGTTTCGTCTTCTCATAATTCCGTTATTATCTATCTATCTATATCTATCTATCTTCATTATCTTTTATCTATCTAGACTTTCGTTATCTATCTATCTATCTATCTATCTATCTATTGGGATTAAAATAGATAGTAAGAGTATGACAAGTAAACATGGGGGAGTGATTTTCCAGTGTTCTCACACATCTACGCTCTTCTGTTAAGCATAATGGCATATCTGTTACGAATGATCTATCTATCTATCTATCTATCTTCATTTGGTCATTAACTATTTATCTATCTATCTATCTATCTATCTATCTATTGATCTTAAATTCTCTATCTATTCTCGATCTTTCTTCTATTAAACTGGCAGATCTATCTAATATCTATCTTCATATTTGGTCATTTATCTCTATTTATCTTTTTCTATCGCAGTATTGTCTATCTATCTATATTCTATCTATCTTCATTTGGTCATTAACTATCTATCTTTTATAATCTATCTATCTATCTATCTATCTATCTATCTTCATTTGATCATTAACTATCTATCTTCATCTTTCTATCTATCTATCTTTTTCATTATCTTTTTATCTAGAAACTTTTAAAAATCTATCTATCTATCTATCTATCTATCTATATCTATCTATTGGGATTAAAATTAATAGTAAGAGCATAAAACAAACATTTTTTCAGTGTTCTTTTTCATAATGGCATATCTGTAAATCTATCTATCTATCTATCTATCTATCTATCTATCTATCTATCTATCTTTTTTTTATCAAATAACTATTTATCTTTGTCTATCTATTCTATCTATCTATCTATCTATCTATCTATTTATCTTCATTTGGTCATTAATTAGGTTATCAAGTTGTCTTTTTCTTCTATCTATCTATCTTTTCATTATCTATCTATCTATCTATTATTGAGATTAAATTAAATAGTAGCGGCATATCAAGTAGACATAATGGCAGTGTTCTCGCATCTCTTCTTTCTCAAGTATAATGGCAGATCTGTTATCTATCTATCTATCTATCTATCTTCATTTGATCATTAACTATCTTTGTCTGATAATCTATCTATCTATCTATCTATCTATCTATCTATCTATCTATCTATCTATCTATCTATATATATGTATATGTATATATATATTCATACACGTTTCATTAAATAATATAGACAAGTGTTGTCTGTTTATTTTATGTAAATTTTTTTCATAACGTCTGATAAATTTAATAACATTATCGTTGAACGAAGAAAGAAATTCACAATATTGATCCATATTTTTTTAATACAATCTAAGCTTCTTTAAATCTACTTATGTCCGTCAGCGTCTTGTTTTTCGAAGATTTTTTTACGAAATCACGTTTGAGCGCGCCGAAACATGATACACATATTT
>CAHIKZ030001760.1:387500-415399 GCA_903632075.3 Acanthosepion pharaonis | reverse complement strand
ATCATGAAAAAAATATGCAAACATACTTCTTTTGATGAGGAAATAAATTCAAAGGAATATGAAATAGGACTTGACCAATCTATCGTCACTAATTATCTATGTTTGTGGAATTAGTGGGAAGGAAATATTTATATGTCAAAGAGAAAAATATCTTATAGCGAAGTAAAATAACAAGTCAAAGAAAGATATTAGGATAATAGATCTGCAAACAACAAAGAAATCTCCCCGGTCTTGCAGCCATACAAAATCATAACAAAAGCTTCAGTAGTAAACACTTTGAATAAAATCTGTAGCCGGAATCGCAAAAGCAATACGAGACTGCTTCCTACTCCGTTCTTAAAACACCGGAGAAAACACCGATAAAAAGCTGTATCGGCCTCAGAATTTTTCATGAACAACATCCGTTGCGAGGCAGTCGATCTGCCATGAATAAAACTCTGGACTGGATACTCAATATTCAGCTTACCATCACTCGTTTGATAAACAAACGCCACACACCCATCATCAGCTGGAGAAAAAAAAAACTAATCAAAGCGCAGATCCGACAGATGGCATACATTGGCAATGGAAGAAAAACAACAGATTTGCATAGTCACAAATAACTTGGATTGAAGTATGGGATTGAATAAATAAAATATCAATGCAGATTACATGTTTTACGAAAAGGAGAAAAAACACTTCTGCACATGTAAGAGTGGAAAAGCATAGAATTAAATAAAACTGCATTAAAAAGATACACAAATAACTCAAATGAAAAATACAACTAATTGTTTGTATTTATTTATAGTATTTGAACAAAATTGTCTTGCATCTATAATTTCTAATAAAATAAAATGGCAGAGAAATGATAATTATTAGGTTGACCAGAAAAACCTGACGCGGAAAGAAAACTATATACTTGAAGCACATTTTTTTTTTCAAACGATCTTCTGCTAGCGATCACTTTGTATCCGAATCTAATCCAGATACCAGTTCGCTGGTTTTGAATGAAAAAAAAAGTGTAAACCAGCTTCCTTCACTTCATCAAAAGTGTTGACTTGCTGGACGCGCGGGAAGAGTGCCATTCATCGGAATATTCCATAATCACTCGGAGCAAATTCAACATTATCCATCTTTTTGAACAGTGTGTGGCCTCACATTGTTTGCGGGAACATAGCCCGACCTCAAATGACCGAAACAGGATACCCACTTTTTTAAATTTGTCGTGCACGTGAACTAACTGCTGGCAAAATAGTTTACAGTTGATGGTGTTACGATGTAGAATAATCACGAAATGCAATAATTCTTTCAGCAGATAATGATCAAGATTTGTTGTTTTCTTTCCACTTCCTATGTGAGTCAGAACTTTCTGGCCAACGTAATTGTTGTGGTACGATCCACCTAATTTACATAGTGGAGTACCGACCATATAAATATGGGTTGGTACCAGGAAGACGAAGGGAAGTAACAAGAGATCCAATCGAGAGACTCTGCCCGACTGCGATTAAGTCAACCCATTCTACAGGAACAGTCTTCCCAAGAATATACCAAAACTCACTGTAAATATTGTGTACCTTTTCCTTGTTTCAATACATTTTGTTTACGTACATTTTGTGTTGTATTATTATTATTCCATGCCTATCCAAGCTTCAACAGTAATATATAGATAAAAGTGTTCATATATAATGTATTTATGGAAGAATTAAGTTTGAGAAAATACTACTTGATTTATTTGCTAATGTTCATGTGAGTTTTATTGACGGACAAATAGTATCGAATGTATATTCCTCCAGGACAATCAAAGAACATTTAATAGTAGAGCAGAAATGATACGGAAAAGATGAAAAAGGATTCATTGACCTTACATGATGCAAGAATCAATGAAAATGAAAACTGCAGTGGCGATTTATTCGTTAATATCAATCACGGCTAAATATACGAATCCCTTAGGATAGTCAAGACGAATGAAATGAGGTTAAATTCAAATGAACAACTAAATAATTTGCTCACATTGAGAAACGGATATTTTGCTATACTTACGTGACTTATGATACCTATCTCTTTCCTCCTACTGTAACCATGCTTAACAGGTAATTGAGATTTTGTATCACTTATTAAAAAATTCCAAACGCATAATTCACAATTTGAACATTCTCTTCTAATGAAGATCCTATGTCATTCCTTATAAAAGTTTGTCGAGATCATTTTATTTCTAATCTCTTATATTGTGTTATATTTAATCAGTTGTCCGTCAACTTCTGAGCACAAAAATGTCTAATCTGCATTTTGTATTTAGCTATGTTGATATAGTTTATCAATATGATTTTCCAAGTGAGTTTGTATTATTTTAAAGCTTGTTTCCTGTTAAATCTATGAAGATTTATTTACTGACGTCTTCGCTTATTTTACTACTGTTATATACATAATTTGGTAATATTATGTATCCTCAAATAAACAGCAACACTGTCACGATTACCTCAAGTCCTGCTGATGTTCTTCCTTTTCTTCTAGGTCAGTAATGGCTTAATACATATTTAATATCATAACACCTTCAATGTTTTATGTATTTCAGATTCCACTAAATTTTTGCCATGGAATATCCGATATATCAATTCGAGTTTTGTAAAGCTTTCCTTTGCCCATTAAGATTAGTGACGCTTTAGTATATAAATGCTTCTAAAAAGAATGTTTTTGCCATGCTAGAATTTAGTTTTCTGCACATGCATGCAACATATATATTCAATCTCTGCACATTTCTAATTAAGTTTTGTTTTTACTTCCTTTTCCTTAACTCTGATGCATATTGCTTCACATTCAATATTCTGCGTTATTTCCTCAAGCTCCTTTTTCTGCATTTACCCATATTTGGAGAAAAAAGCAACTGTAACTCACATGGAATAAATAAAATGGGTAATAAATAAAAGTAATTATTGTTAGGTATAATAAACTTGTCTTACTGCACATAAGTACTCGATATAAAACAATGTATTATAGTTATTGCATATAGAAATGCATTCCAATAATTCTGCTAAAACATCTGTAAACATTTACATATGCCAATATACGTCATAATTTGTACAATAGTAGGAATGTTTCACGTAAGGATAATCGGTGTGAATTCGAAATAAATATGAATTGGAAATGTAACAATCCAATTATGTAGATATTATGTAATATTCTACAAAACTTACGGTAATAAATTCTCTACCAGTTTGATTTTTTTCCCGAAAACTAACGTCATACATATATAAGCAAGAAAAAACTACAGAACTTATGTTACGAAATACTATTTTTATAAAGTGCATTTCAAATATTGTTAATGCAGTCGCGTGGCATAATATTCAATATGTTTACAACATCTCACAATATTGATTCAGAGTAAGATACAGGAATTAATATCAAATTTGTTAATCATCTCTCAGCAAGTGATGTTACCAATATTCTTTTATGTCGGCTACTTTTTAACACGTATCAAAATATTCATTCTCTATATTTTCTTTTTCATGTCAGACAATGTTGTAATGTATAATGCTTCCCCGTTTGTTTGTTTTTACTTTAAAAAAAAACGTTAATTTTCATGGGCACTTCTAAAACACGCACCAATATTGATAATATATTCATTAAATATTGATAATATATTCATAAATAAGTCAAATTCTAAATTCGTGAAAGCATTTTGTAGACTAAGGATGACAAATTCATTTGTATTGTATTAAAAAATTGTATGATATTGCCGATCCGACATAATTATATTTTTTGGTAATGCACTTAATACCAGCATTGAATATTATTATTATATTCGGAAAAGAAAAAGTTGATATTTATTATGTATATTCAGCTCATAATCATGTCTCTGATAATAACAATTAGCTCTCAACTTCGTACTTATGCTGAAAACACAAGAGTTTATTTCTGCCTCGAAAATAATGCTTATCATTCTGAAAAAGTCAAAATGGCAGCCCTGTATGCAAACCAACCTCTAGGTCATAGTTAACTGGGTCAAAAAATGTCTTAATTTTAACGCCGCCAAACCAAAACTTCCGTCTGATATTCATCAGAGAAAAGCATTGCTAAATTCCATCAGCATGACTGTTGCTATCCAGGAAAGGGTTTCTTTCTGGCCTTATTGCTTTGTTTAATTTTCTCTTTCTTAGTATTCTTCTTGCACGTCTATCGGTAATTTTTCTTCATTGTTTTCCTGTTTATCTCGTTATATATGTTTTGTCCATATCACCCTTTTTTCTCGAAGGAATTTTGTGATTTATTTTTCAGAAATATTTCTTTGCAGCTATCTTTTCATTTTTGTTTAATTGTATTTTAAATATATGTTATCTTCTCCGTTTCATTTAAAAGAAAAAAAAAATTTGTTATAAATCTGTTGCTTTCTCATGACATTCAGCGTCTCGAGGTCAATGTATGCTCTGTGCAGGAGAAACGCTTTCATACTCGTGATTATGAGGCCATTCTGTCTATGGGAGTTTTTCCATTATTCAGCATGTTATGATGATCGATCTAGAGGCGTCATCTAGCTAGTGAGTTTTGAAGGAAGACTCTGCTCTTTTCTTCGCAGATCCGGCGGGTAGGCTAGTCGTGTAGTTTTTGCGGGGATTTGAATTCCGTCCTTGACCCCGACATAGATTGTATAGTGTTTAATTCGGACACTAACATCCACGAAGGTTGTCCTCCCGTGTCTGATTGACTCCGAAAAGATTTGTGTTGTGAAAGTCATGACTATTCATGACAACCCTCATAATGTACGTTTGTTCATCGAGCAAGTCGACATGAAGTCGCCCTGATGAATTTAGATCAGTCCAAGCCATTCGATAGGGTGGGCCATCGATTTCTGGAGGCTGTCCTATCGGGAGTCGGTTTCGGGTCGTACTTTTGCATGCGAAACCAACTTCTGTAAACGTCTCCCGGTGCGCTGGTGGCATTGAATATGGTACCATCGGGGCCTTTTAAATTGTCTCGCTCTATTCATCAAGTTCCTCTGCTTTCGCCTTAGGTTCTTGCGTTGGAAATTTCCTTCGAAAGTTTACGACGAATCCCGTCTACGGGGAATTTCCCTACCTGGTGATACATCCTCGTTATTCTGCCTATGCATTTCAGTCTTTTTTTTCGAGCAGAGCCGAGATTGATGATGTCAGCAAAGAAATCAGACGATACGTGACTTTGACAGATGCCTAAACAAACCTCGAAGTCAGTTGGCTGGCGGTTGTTTGAGGGGAAGGTAGTTTCACTTGCTGGATTTTCCTCTGAACTGACGGGCCGGTCAAGATACACGGCATCTGGTGCGGTCCCGATCTCCCCTTGAAAATGTCGGAGAAAAGCCGATTTTGCAGTTTATCTGTGGCCCCGACAGAATCTTTATTTGACCCTAGAACACTAACCATCACCACTGCTAACCATGGTTATATCATACCCGATTTTGGAAATATTAGGAACTGAAAAACATATTATTTAGGTAAGAAAATCAGGTACTGGACATTGTAATTAAAGATAGGAAAATTTGCGCTGGGTACTATATACCCATGGTTAGTGTTCTAGGGTTAAAGGGGTTGGTGGACGTATGTTCCTCGCACATCTACCCGATTCTCCTTTACCGAATCTCCGTGCTTCCACTTCCGTATACCACACTAATGGCTTTCGTAAGGTTCTGGTTCCCTTTCTTGTGGAGGAGGCAAGGCCGATAAGGATCTATTACTCTTATCCTTCAGAGATTCGTTAATATACGCTTCGCATCGCGTTCCTAGATCGAATGTGTCGAGATTTCGATGGAGAGTACTATTTCTTGAAGGAAGATGCCCGTAAGAACTCCTCATCTTGAGTAGTGTGCATTCATGTGCGGAGAATGCCTCCTGTTTACCTCCAGACGAGTGCTACTTCTATTGTGAATGTCTTATTTCTCTGAAACACTTCTTACGGGCATCGGTTGGCCTTTTCAACGCCCAGGCGTTTTCTTGAAGGGCATTATATCATGTATTATTTAGGTACATAGTACGAGATTTTTAGATTGACGAAGGATGCTCGCTCAATATGGCCTTGGGCGCCCGGGTTGAAATGACTCAATAACGATGAGGACTCACTCACCTGGCTCACAATTCGCATGTCTTTCTGGTCGGCAAAACAATTTGTTCGTAAGCCATGGAGAAATTT
This sequence comes from Acanthosepion pharaonis, assembly GCA_903632075.3. Classification (NCBI taxonomy): domain Eukaryota; kingdom Metazoa; phylum Mollusca; class Cephalopoda; order Sepiida; family Sepiidae; genus Acanthosepion; species Acanthosepion pharaonis. Next base: position 409,264 of record CAHIKZ030001760.1, on the reverse strand, counting down.
TCAAACGGATTTCGCTATGATGGGGGAGGTGCAGACTCTAGAATACACTTCTTTTTAAATTTGAGTTTTGTAGTTTCATTGTGAATGTTTATTGAAGTCATCATGGTTCGCATACTGCGCAGAATATTCTTTGTCATTGAGGCCAGCTCTGTCTATAGCAATGTGGTACAACCGTTGACGAAGGATGAACATTACGTGTTCTTTTGCTTAGGATTTTAGGATTGTGATTTGGACGACGCGTCAGAAGGAATTCTATAAGGCGAGAAGTTTACTTTTTCGCAACTAATCTTGTAATATAATCATCAGCTTAGATTCAAGATTGGGACGGAAGGCGGCGCCCATCATCAGAATTTGGCAAAATATGTGTGAGTATTGTGCGTTTGTCGAGTAAAAGGTGCTGATTAGGAGTGGCACTTTGATGCCGGTTAATCATCAAGATATTGTTCTCAATGCTTTGAACTGTCACTAACACCGCCCAGATATTGGCTAGATTAGCGTTGGGATTTCTCCTTAGTTTCTATCAAGTAACTTACCTAGGGCATGTATACTGATTGGCTCCTTATTTCTGTCCAAAATTTATTTACTTTAACCCGCCTACCCTTCTCCGTTTAGGGGTGTAGTGACATCATTTCATTCGTTGATGTGAAATGCCGTTTTATTTCGGGTCTGGTTTTCGGAATTGTTGTTGTGTTTGAACGGGTGTGTGTTTGAGTGAATGTTTAGACGAATGAATGGTTTATTTTTTAAGAAAGTCCTGCATTGGTTTCCTCAAGCGAACTGATGTTTCCGCCACAATTGAGGATTGTTTATTTTTAATTTTTTTTTTTTTTACTAACAGTATTTTGTTTATTTTCTTGCAAATATTTTCGTTTTGTATTTGCAAATATACATTGGGGTTAAGATTTTTAAATTATCATTTTATTCCCCTCCCCACACAGACATAAATTTTACATATGGGGGCTACTTAGGATTTTCATAGAGACTTTGAGTCATTATGATAGATGTTGTAAAAATGGTAAGTAAGAATCCGTTGTTTTGATGTAACGAATATTGTTGTGTATTTTGATCATTGATCGAGGTTAAGTAAGTGTAATTCTAAGACAGAAGAAGGCCATCATTTTTTTCCATTCCCCATTTTGGCCTTCAGCCACATTTCTGTAAATAAGCGGAATAAATATCACTCTCCGCTATGGTATTTTTTAAAATTTAATCACAGCACTAGAAAAGCGTCGGAATCTCATCAATTTTCAGGTGAGTAGGCTAGATATAGCTGCAAATTATATGCTAACCGTCTCTTCTCTCGCAATTCTCGCTTATGAACCCTCTTCCACCTCCATGCTTTCCAGCCAACTTTAATCTGTAAAAATTTAAATTCAATGTCAATCGCTATGTTACGTCCACCTGATTTCTCTTTCTGCTCGTCATGAATGTTTCTGTTTCCAATTTTTCCATACAAGTAACCCCTTGTGTTTTAGTGGCATTACTGCCTTTCTTGGGTGTTTCCGTTTATAAAATGTGTCACGCTATTGATTTGGTAACAGGTTCATTTTTTATTTTATGGGTATGAATTTGCCTGTATGTGCTTTTCTTATTTTATAAGAATGCATTTTTATACGATGCATTATGCAAAACCATTGGTTCACGAAAGAGAAATAAAAACGTACAATAAATATTCATTTTTATCTCTTCTTTCACTTACAAATATCCACGTCCATATGTATGTATAGGGAGGGGGAGATTTTGAGCGTTTGCTTGATCCGCAAAAAAGTTTCTTCCTCACTGCTTTTGCACATATAATAAATGGTTTCTGTAATTAATAATGATCTGAACAGCCATTTGTTATTGGTCCATCAATTATGACTTGATTAATGCGTCTGCACAAGCCAAATGTTTTGTATCATAATTCTTGACAATGCATTATCATTTTCCCTGCCTTTTTGAAGAAAAGCCAACTTCATGCAATTAATTTAAAACAAAACACTATTCAATGAGAAAGAAAACTAAAAGCATTGTAGTAACCATCTCTACATATTTATAAGCACGGTGTATCGATCATCTGGTAAAGTTAAGATATTTAAATTAGTTAGTCGTATGTAGGGAAATGAATAGAAATTATGTTCAAGCAGTTCATGCATTGATCCTAATACCGTAATAGCTGATAGTGAAGATTTCCTATGTAACTTCGTCATCTCTCATCGATATATTAATTTTTATTAGGCATAATGGAGAGAGAAAAGAAGCATAAATTTGGATAAAATCCAATATTCTTCATTCATTTATTCAGTTCTATCGACTCTTTAAATATTATTCCATTTCCAATTTTTTCTTGCATTTTTATAAATTTGTATTCGGTACTTGAAATTTTTTCAATGGACGAATTCATCCTCAGGGTTAGCCTGTTTATTTCCGAACTCTTTAACATATTTCATATATAGAAAATTCGCCTGCTTCTACGGAAAGATTTACTTTCATTATTCATAGTGATTTTAAATAAACACTTATTTTAGCAAGGTTAATTCTGTGGTAACATTCTTTTTCTGCTACTCTCTACGTAAGAAATGATTTTGTAGGAGAGCTTTTTGGCAGATCCTTTTTGATTTACATACATTCTGCTTGCAAATCCATAAAAATATATTTTCTGTTCATATTTTCCGATGGTCGGAAAACCTAGGCTAACTGTATTGATGATGTTACGAAATAACTGTTATGATGAATCAAGTGTGATCAACACTGGGTTTCGTTACTCTTCTCTTTGAGAGAGCTATTTCTGTTTACTGGGACTATAAAATGACACTATACGCGAACCTTGTATTCTAAGTTTAATAAAGCATAATTTTGTCATTACAAGCACATTATAGTAGGTAGTGAAGAAATTACAGATGAATGACCATGATTTTCTTAAGCGTTTTGAAATCTTTGGCCAAATATTTTAGATTAGCATTTTCATTAATATATAAATAAAACGGTTTTTTAAAATATTCCTCTCTTTAGTGGAGTCACTTATCACTTTTATTCGACAACCATTTTGTCAGGTTTCGGAACTGAGATAGCCTCAAAAAGCAAAGTCACACTTATAATTGTGAAACTAAGCCAAAAATACCATTTGTGAAATTATGTTTTAATCTGTGAGATTCATTTCATTCCGTGCAGCCGTGAAAAAGAGAAAATGTCCATTAGCGTTATAAGTACATTTCTGAAGGTTTTAATTAGCATGGAAGACAAAAATCGGAAGATTCATAAGTAAGACGTGCGAGAAAAGAAAATATTAGAATCGAAACTCACGATTATATAGAGTTATTTTAACCTTTAAAAAAATGATACCCAGTTGCCAATTTGTTTTGATTTAACGGTCAACGGAGATAGCTCATTTGAACAATTTGCATGAAAAAAAAAATAGAAAAGAGAGAGAAAGTCAAGCCATGACGGTGGGGAAATGAATGAAGTTGAGATGCCATGTCAGGATTGACAGTATTACGCCATCTTCCTGGGATTAATTTTCGAACATCTCCAGATAGACAACCGATGGTACATTAATATTCAATTCTATATTCGAATATTTGATTTATAAATGCGCAAGATTGATTCTGACGAGAGAATTTATTTGGCAGGTCACAGCGTATGAACCTACTTTATAGTAAACCTAGTAATTGATTCAATATAATCACTCTACTCCATGTCAGTTTAGAATTTGAAACCAAAATGCTGAAGGAGTGTCTCTCCTGGAGGTTAGCATCATTCATATTGATAGAGAGAAAATTTGTTCTCTAAGATGAGTAGAGGATATCAGTTTTGTTTTGGGGGAATTAAAGTAATTTTTTCGCCATTGAAATGATTGGAGGTGAATTTCGAGATCAGCGACCAGATTTTGTTTTCGCTCCCATCGGACTTATTAAAACGGGAGTAAATATTTGCGTCACCGGCATCATGGGACGAGATGACATCGGGAAAGTCGTTAATGAAGACGAGAGGCGCCTTATATCCCAGGACTAGAATATCGTTTACTTTTGACGAATATTGTTACGAAGGTATATAAAGGAACATGGTACTTACAAGAAAATGATTGTAATAATATTATGAAGATAATACTATTACAGTTATGAAGATCATATTATTATAATATTTATGGTACACCATATCGACTACATTTAATCTGACTGATGTTTCTACAAGTGTTACATCCGGGCAAGTTATGGGGACACATTTAAAGATATAATAACAAATGTCCCTTTCGAACGTTGGTGATTATGGCTCTTCACATTTCACTGCCCTTTGCAGATATTAGTACTTTTTGTATATTTCCTAAACATATTCTATCATCCATTTATCTCTGTCCATCTTGTCTTCAATATGTCATGTGAGTCTCATATTTTTCAATATATTTTTCCTTAATATGAACCTCGTAAATGTTAACTGTTTTTTATGTTAAGTAGAAGTGTCCATTTTGTTTTTATTTTCTCTAAAACTTCCTCGTTTTTCACCTGCTTAGTCTATGTTATTCTCAACATATATCTGCAGAACCATATTTTTGTAACTTAAAATGTCTTCTTCATATTTGAAACTGAATATAATTTATATATCATTTCTGTGTGTATAGAGGAAATTGATTTTAGATTTGGTTATATTCTCTAAAAGAACACGTTTATTCAGCTTTCTTCTGTGATCATGCAGATAGGTGAAGATTTAAAGAAAAAGCGTTTTTACTTCAATTCGCTAGATAGAAATGAAATCATGAAAGTGGGAGAAATTATTCAATATTTTTCTCAGTGTTATTTACTTCTTTTATTTATTTTTCTTCTGTCTTTCAATAAAGTTTATGCATGATATCCTCATGAAGATCCATATAATTCAGTCCGTACACAAAATACAAACTATAGAATAATTAGATCATTGTGCAGTCATTTGTGTCGAGCCTATGTGTGCGTCTACTTGTGTAAAGATGTCTGTGCACCGACTAAATTAAAATCTCATTTCAAAAAACAAAATGGAGTAAAAATAATTAAAACATTTCAAAACCAAAACTATAATCTGGAATTGGAATTAAAGAAAAGATGGAACTATCTCTGATTCCATCATAAAAAAACAAAAAAAAAACAAAACAATTATGGGCGCGGAATTGATAACTACACGAACTTAACATACCTCTACATATTTTAAACCAGTTATAATAAACTGATTGGAGGAAATGAGGAAGTTAAAAACAGAATAGGCAGCTTAAGAATATATTTGCACAAAACAAAAAATTTCTACAAAACCAAATTATTAACGATTGTGCCATGATCATAAATAGCCTATGAAGATCGAGACTGTATGTCAGGCAATCCTGATTAGAAATATCTAAACTGTCAGTTTTATATAAGCTTTGTCTGGGATCAATGACTAAAACTGGTTTTGGGTTTACGAAGCCTATAGTTTCTAGCGAGTACCTATCATTTCGACCCCTGCTGACTAGCGCTAGGGAATCAGAAACAATGTATTGTATCGACTAACAAGAACAACGTCAATTGTAGGAGTTCAACACCAGCATCAACTAAAGCGGAGAGTAAAATACTTTCGTGATTTGGATCACGCTGAATCAGTTCGCAGGCTCAAAAACTAGTTTGACATATTTCGTAAGGGTAATTTTAATCAAAACGATAAGCTATGAAATCCGCGTAATTCCGACGTCGATGAAGATGATCTGCTTGCCAACGTGGGGGATAAACCGAAGACATTGTTAAGAGTTTGAAAATCGATATATCAAAATCTTTTCACCATTTGAAGAGACTTGAACTCGGTTCCAAGCACTTTGGTGCCACATAATCTGACTGAACAGAACAAGCTGGATCGATTTTCTGCGGCAGATTATCTGTTGTTACGCGACGAGAAGGAATCGCTCGTGGATAGAATAGTTACAGGTGATGAAAAATGGATGCGTTAAGATAACCTCCGACGAAAATGGACCTCGAATCAAGCTTCTGAATATGCAGAAACCGTGGCTATTATGCAGTGAAGTTATTGCTGCCCGTCTGGTGGGATTGAAATGTCTCGTGAATATGTGACTACTGTTCTTTTTTTGTCTTTCTTCTCAATTAATTCTCATTCATTCCTGCACAGAAAGTCAGGCGTCTTACTGTGGGCGACATGATTAAATAAATGGATACAAAACAATACATCTTACCGTTCATCGACACATGCTCATGTCGTTTGATCTATACTTTCTTCTTCTTCTTCTGCCGCGTCTCAACAGTATTTTGCTAATCATGACGCTCCAAAATTCTCTGTTCCTTTTAGCTGCTAGTAATTGTTTTTTTTTGTTATGTCTCCTAAACTTTGTTCGGACATCCATTTACTCAAACTCGTTAGATAGATTACGCCTTGTTTTTTTCTATTTCTCCTACCTTCAATTTGTCCTGTGAGTATAACATTTTCCAACTCCACTTTCCTCATTATGTGACCTAGAAATATCCACACTCTCTTCCTAATGTAAATTATAAGTATTCTTTTTTTTTTTTTTGCTCTAAAAGGTTCGGATCATGTTATTCTCTACTTTTTTTTTCTGTAAAACCATATTTGTTTTACATAAAATCTATCGCTGGGGATATTATTCAGCTTTCACTGGCATATAAGAGGACATATATTACTTAATATTTCAGTATAATTTCCTTTGAAACGATTTGCTTCTGTTTCTTAATTCATTGCTTAGATTCTGGAAGGCATATTTGGTTATCCCAATGCACCTTCGGATTTAGGTGTCGCTCTATAATCATGCGGTTAAAATACTTACAGTCTATTTAAATTGTATTTGCTTGATGTCGATCTACAGAATAAGAGATGTGATTCACAAATCTTTCCGGAGTGTAAATGAACCTCGTCAGTCAGTTATGTTCCATGAGTGAGACACGCTTAGGCGATCAAGTATCTTTTGATGCATGACTGAAGAGGCAGATTTTTTTTCCGCAGTAGGTTGCCATTTCTTTCTGCGTTACACCAATTGCCATCCAAGGCTATAGAGCCCGGTCTATCCTTAAGAAGATTCATAAAAAATTCTAAGTGTATTAGCACGTAAGTGAATATTATAGATTCGACTAGAATTCGAACGGCTCTCCGATTACTCAATTCGAGCTAGACATTTTTAAAAAGTGATTAATTATTGATATTAAAAGAGATGAAATTTTCCTTTTGTTTTGAATTCAAAGAGTTAGAGAATATCTGGAGTGTAAGTACAAGCTCTTCGTTACTAGAAAAATGAACAAATAGATCAATCTCTTAAGACTTACAGAAAAATATGGGTGTCTATGCGTAAGATTTATCGATATTCTCTGAAACTATCTTCCGTGTTCCTACTAGATTTGCTTATAACATTCAATCGCGTTCAATCGATGAATTCATGAAGTATGATATTCCATAGTTTGTTTTTTTTACTTCGTGATATTTTTCATTTTCATTTAATTCTTAAAATTATTGTGTTATATTTTGTTTCCGTTTTGTTGTTTTGGAAAGACGTTTAGATAAGTCACCTAGACAACAGCACTTCTAGAGACAGACGTTGCTTAGGACATATAATCCTGAAATCATAGACTCTCATAATTTTCCTGCATCCAGGCTACTTGACAGGAAATCAATAGCTTTCCCCAGTTAGTCGACTCATACAAAATAAACATACGAACTAATACGATGAGCTGTTTATTTTTATATATTTTTGTCGAATGTTCATTTCGCAGCGAATACAAACACAGTTTCACGCGATTCTGTCCTTAGTATTTAAATGTTAATTCATCTTTTCAGATTTTGACAAAAGAAAACCGAACTAAGGCATTAATATTATTGTGTGGAAATTGGAGACTAATAATAAACCCAGATGCATTTTCGATAATGGGGTGTGTTCGCAATGCTTTAGAATTTCCTTTTTTAATTCTTGTTTTCGTATCAAAACTAACAATACTTCATGGATTTAATTAACAATGAATTGTAACAGGTATATGAATCATTTACGCTAATGAGTGCATGCTTTTACTTCTTTCAGTATGTATATCAATATGACAAAGACGCATTTAAGGTTGGTGAGTATATGTGTATAGGAAAATATATTTATCTTTGTGTTTGTGTGTGTGTATATATATATATATATATATATATATATATATATATATATATAGAGAGAGAGAGAGAGAGAGATAGAGATAGATAGATAGATAGATAGATAGATAGATAGATGATAAAATATGAGCCAGACAAAACCTACCTAGGTTTCACCTAAACGGATCGTCAGGAAAGTTTGGAAAATTCATGTTTGTAGCTCTTTCTTTTTTTAAAACCTTTTTTTCCTCGAGATTTATTTGATTAGCAAATAAAAAATTCGAGGGTTTTTTGAAACGAGTCTTAGTTATCTATTTTATCTATCTATCTATTATATATATATATATATTCCTATATATATATATATGTATGTGTGTGTGTGCGTGTGTGTGTGTGTGTGTGGGTGGGTGTTGGCGTGTGTGTGTGTGTATAATTATTGTGAGAACGGAAACTACCTACACAATAGACTCTTCCATGCCTATATTAAGTAGGCGACATAGCACTCTAGAGAAAGTGAAAGAGAGTGACAGAGAGAGACAGTAAGTGTCTAGTACGACTACCAGTGTTGGACACTAACATATAGTAAGCTCTATATATATATCTCGGTAACCTGTTGTTAATATATCTTTCTTACATCTAATCCGTGTTCTGTGTTTTTCTTCTGTGGTCCCAACTTTATATTCAACAGTGGCGACGAGGATTCTAGAAACTCACTCACGCCGAAAACTAAATACGTTACCAATTCCACATATGGATCGACGAAAAAATTCATTCACGTCAAAAACCGCTTTTCATTTACATCAAAAAATTCTCACCATATCAATAGTGACAGTACTCGAAAAATCTTTGGCCCCACATCAATAATTTATTTGAAAATTATAACATAAATATCTTGTAAAATCAATACAAAAGTATTTGAAAACTTCACCATGGTTTGAATGTTGACAGTAGTTTCTCAAAATTGCAGTTGAGACAATAAATCTATTTTTTTAACGAAATATTTGTATTTATTTGAAAATTTTATGATATTCCAAATTAATTGTATCTTTTTAAATTAATACAAAAATAGTATGTTTTTGTTTTGAAAATTTATATATTGTCCTATATTCCGTATATATATTATATATATATATATATATATATATATATATATATATATATATATTTATAAACATTTTATTTATGTTTTTCTTTGTTATGATACATACAAGTATTGAGCAATGATGATAAACAGTATTAAATAATATTTACATTTATTGAATGTCCGAAAATTTTTTTAGAAAATATTCGTTCATATTAATTGCATCCTATACGGAACCGTCATATACGCTGAATTTTGACCACTATTTTAGAACCTTATAGTATGTTTGGTCGAATTTATTGTTATAAACTACAATCTTCCATAATATCACAATTCATATACTGCTCTTTATATATAAATAAATACGTATATGTTATAAATGGACGAGGTCCGACAATTTATTTATTAAAGACATTTTTATTTATGTTTAACGTTGTTATTTTATAGATACAAGTATTTAAGCAAATGCTCTGTTTATGATAAACAGTATTAAATAACATTTACCGGCCTGAATGTCCGAGAAATTTTCATAGAAAATATTCGTTCATAGACAGGATTCGAACCTGCATCCTATACGGAACCGTCATATACGCTGACGTGCCTTAACCACTCGGCCACCATGAACCTTATGGTAGACAAGGTCGAATTTACTGTTATAAACTACAATCTTCCATGAATCTCGTACATTCATAACTGCTCTGGCGTATCGAATGTAAACAAATGACGTCATATGTTAAGAAATGGACGAGGTCCGACAATTTATTTATTAAAGACATTTTTATTTATGTTTAACGTTGTTATTTTATAGATACAAGTATTTAAAATAAATGCTCTGTTTATGATAAACAGTATTAAATAACATTTATAATTTTACATTTGAATGTCCTTTCAAATTTTCATTTTCAATATTCGTTCATTGACAGGATTCGAACCTGCATCCTATTCCCGCGTTTTAACCGTTTTAAACATATACGCTGGCAACTTTATTCGTGCCCTTGACCACGCGGGCACCATGAACCTTATTTTTTGAAGACAAGGTCGGAATTTACCGTTTTCCATGGAAGATTTTTATTTACGCGACACTGTCGCGTTCGTATGCATATGGCGTAAATTATCCCTGGCGTATCCAATATATAGGCAGGGAACTGAACGAACAAATTGCTAATCCAGGACCTTTTTTTCTCCGTGTTATTTTTAAAAACATTTTGTTCGGCAGAAAAATTATGTTCAACAGGTTTAAATTATTCATAAAATAATCGGGATTTTAAACAAATTTTTCGTTTTCTCTTTGGGCTCGCCGTTACCATTCTTTAGACCATGTTTCGTTTCTTTTGCTAAATGCCCAAAAAGTCCAAAACATTTACCAGCATTTGGATTGAATTTTTTATTAAAACATTTTTCGTTTTATATATTAAACCATTTATAAAACTTTCTTCAAATATTTTCGTCTTTTATGCCCCAAATTATATTTTATCAATTCAATGTTTTAAGGTTCGAAACTCTGAACCTTAATATTAAAAATATGCATAATCACTTACAACTTAAAAATATCCATAATACTTTTCTATCTGTGCGCATATTCTTTTTCGAACTGTATAAAACAATTCTTTTCCCCGTATTTTTTTATTTCTATTTTGGCGCGATATCTTCATTGATCCCTATTTTAATGAAGTATATTATTTAATTAAAGTTTTGTTTACTCATGTTTTAAAACAGATGTCTTTGTATTTTTATTTCGATAATATTTTTTATTTATATTTTTTGAAATTTTTCATTTTCATTCACGCATATTTATCTTTTTATTTTTGCATACTCGGTAAATTATTATATATATACTTCATATAATCCAGCAATGCATAAGGGTCCTGCAACAACTATTCAGCAAATAAAACGGTTCCGTATATATGAATCAATATTATGAACGAATATTTTCTATATATAAATTTCTCGACATTCAGGCCGGTAAATTTATTTAAACATTTATATAAACAAATTTAAAATTGTATCTATAAAATAACAACGTTAATAAATAAATAAAATGTCTTTAATTTATAAATTGTCGGATTCGTCCATTTTCTTAACATATGACGTCATTTGTTTACATTCGATACGCCAAATTTACATTTAATAATTATTGTAAAATATAACAGTAAATTCGACCTTGTCTACCATAAGGTCATGCAGTGGTCAAAACGTCAGCGTATATGACGGTTCCGTAAGGATGCAGGTTCAAATCCTGTCTATGAACGAATATTTTCTAAATAAAATTTCTCCTATTCAGGCCGGTAAATGTTATTTAATACTGTTTATCATAAACAGAGCATTTGCAAATACTTGTATCTATAAAATAACAACGTTAAAAAATAAATAAAAATGTTTTAATAAATAAATTGTCGGATCATTGTTTTTATTTGTATATATATATATATATATTGTAGCGTTTCTCCCAAACATTAATATATATGGACGCAAAATGATTACAGAAGTTTAGAGTAAGATCATATAGAATTGATGGAGGAAAGAATGAGGAGAAGGATAGATAATAGATCAAAGTGGAGATGTTGATTGAATACAAATAAATAGTTGGAGATTATAGCTCTCATATAAAACTGGAATAGGGAAGGGTGTTCACATATATATATATATATATATATATATATATATATATATATATATATATATAATTATTTATTTAAAAAATATGATTCCAACACGCGACATAAGAGGTCTCATGTTTCAAAACAAGAGCCGAAAACTTCAATATAATTATTTGAATTAAATTGAGTTAAAACGTAAACTCTGTTCCATCTTCAAGCGAAATTTTTTTTGGAATAACTTATTTCAGAAATTTACGTGTTTTAATAATTGAAATCAAAATTTCCATGGTAACAGCTAGGGCAAATTTTTCAAAGTGGGTAGGCGTGTGTTGGTTGTTAATAATAAGTATCTGTATAGAGTTACTTTCATAGATGTCAAGTCAGGGTAAGGTGGGGGTGTCTAAATTTGAAACGGAAGATGTTTTAGCCTAGTCTGGCTTACGTATCTATGGAGATTTATTTTGTTTATTTTATTTTATTTCTTTATGAAAGGGATTTCTGCATATAAAACTGCCGTATCTTTTGTTTTTTGACGACTTCATAAAGGGTTATTTTTTGTAGGGTATTTAAACTATTTTTTTTGGCTATGGATTATAAAGGTTTTTATTATTATTCAAACCATGTATGCTTGTTTTTTAGCTAATCATTCAAAACATAGATTTGATGATGTCGACAAAAAAACCGTAACTCATGTCTATTGTTTAATAGATTATTATTATTTAGAAACTTAATAATATAAATATTTCTCATTGAGGCACAAAGGGCATGGGTCATCCCAATTTTTACATGTTCTAGTCCTGTTTATAATTTTCCATTTTACTTTAGGTGTCCTATTTATTTCGTTCAGATGCCAAAAATATTTAGATAGGGAAGTCTGATTAAATTCTTTAGTGAGTTAGACTTTTTTAATTGAAAACTTTAGTGCGATAATGGTCAAACGTGCCCTTTTTTTATTTAGTTAACATAGAATAATTACTTATTACGAATAAAAGAAATGTAAAAATCCGGCGTTAGACGAAGTATTAACGCCGCTATTTAAGCAAACGTTTACACAACTAAATACTAAGTCATTATTTATCTTGTGTAATGTACGTATGTGCACCTCTATTAATACTTTCTATTACTAAACGAATTGTATTGCTAACTTTTCTTTGTAAGAATACAGAAAGCCACTTGTGCATAGTTTTTTTTCCTCGAAATATGTATATATATATATATATATATATATATATATATATATATATATATATATATATAGCATAATGAATACAAAATTTTTTCTTAATATGTATATTTAGAAAAATTTATAAATTAAAAAATAATAATGTTTTTTATAAAAGTATTTATTCATATATATAAATATAAATAAATAAATACTTTCATAAAAAAAATTATTTTTTTAGTTTGCAAATTTTTCTACATATATACATATATATATATGTGTGTGTGTGTGTATGTCTGTTTCTGTGTGTTTATATATATATATATATATATATATATATATATATATATATATGACCAGTTAGATATAAAGGAGTTGTTTACAAAATTTGCATCAAGAGAGCACACGTGAATTAATTATTTATTTTTTTTTTCTTTAAAGAAGTAAGCGACGTATAACAGGCCCAATTGATAACGGTTTTCATCACCAAAAGAAAATAATTATAGAAATGGGCGCATTAGATAAGACAGATCTTCTCTCTCACCCTGGCGTAGATTAAAAGGGTATTGTGAAAGTAAAAACATTCTAAAAAAAATTATGTACATGCAGAAAAAATTACACATTCAATCAGAAGTCGAGATAAAAAAAAATCATGTTTAATCCCTAAAGAATTGTGGAAAATACTTCGACATATAAAATATTCGAACAATTTTTACCCACTTCCTGTCCAGAAAAGAAAAAATCTTATACGAACACAAGAAAAATTTAAAAAAAAATCTTTATCAACATGGTGCACAACTGAATGATTTAAGACAAGTGGCGGGCTATTGTCACATTTTCCTCTTCGGAAAGTTCGAGTAGACATTGTAGCCTGTTTCAAAATCGTAGATGCTATTCTAATTAAATTCAACTCTCTACTCCTTAATGTCCAAGGTAAAGTACGTGGGTTGTTGACAGGTCAATGATTATTTTTCATATTGTCTTTAAAACTGGAAAATGTGTCGTGCATATTTCTTTCTGCGGAGTGAAAATGGTTATAAATTAGGACGTTAAGTTGTATCGCATTATAATGACACATCCAACACAGACCAATAGCAATTGTGAGGGAAAAGATTTAATGCATCCTCTGTGCATACAAAGAAATGATCAGAATTTGTTATTATGCCTTCAAATGTGTCCCTATAGGTTGACTGGATGTAACATTTGTAGAAATATCAGTCAGATTAAAAGTACAGGATATGTTGTTCCAAAATACATGTGATTTTCAAAAATGCATATGAAAATCTGTGCACATAACGTGCCTGTGCGTCTCTATACATAAATAAATAAATGAATATACTAACTTACGTAAATATGTGCGTATGTATATACATACATACTTGCATACATGCATATATACTTACATGCATACATACATACATATATATATATATATATATATATATATATATATATATATATATATATATGTATATATGTATGTATTATTAGTGAACAACAGATAATTATTCAAACATGTTTTTTTAAATAACATACAACAATTGATAATGATATTAAGCTTATAAGACAATATGAATGGAATTTAGTTAAAATAAGTAGACAAAACCTTTTATATCATTTAATGAGACAATCATCAATGCACAAATGCTGCCTAAATAAAAGCACAAATATAATATATATATATATATATATATATATATATATATATATATATATATATATATATATATATATATATATATAATTGTTCCATGCAAAAAATGCAAAAAACAACGCAGAATACAGTTGTCAGGCGCTTGACTGAAAAATAAGAAACAGATAATTTTTTAATATATATATCGGCAGTGTATATCTGGAAAACGACAATAAGATATAAGACAAAACGAAAATCCTATCTCAGCCGATACATTTCGTCCTCTCAGGGACGTTATCAGGATTAATTTTATTTTGTGACTACTATTTAAATACAAGAAAAATGTTGCTGCTTTTCGAAAATGTTTATTATTGGTGTGCTCATGAAAGGTATCTCAAAACATAAAAGAAAAATTATACACAAGAATATTTCAAATGCATTAGTCATACAGAGGTATAAATTCGGCTTCAACTTTGAGGTGGCGAAACCTACCCATAATAAAATAGGAAGTAACTTTCTCGTAAGTGCAACTATCTAATCTTATCAAAATATGTGTATACGCCCCGGATATATCTCCTTTCCTGAAAGAATTAATACTATCACAACCAATGATACAGGCAATTATTTCTACGTTGTTATAAATGTTAGAATCATGTATTAATATTTTTTTGGTTTTTATTTTCATATTTGAAGATATATTTGTTTTATTGTGACGGGTTTTGTTCGTTGCAAATTTGCAAAGTTGCCTGGTAGTAGAAAATGTCAGCTTCTGCATATAATGAAAACATAACATTCGTCGATTTATTGCTTTTACTTTAAACGGTCCCCACAAGTCTAGAACAGTAGATTTATTGCCAATATAAAGAAATTATTTTACCAAGCCTAGCAGAAGTTTCGCTACAATCCCAGGTTAAAAAAGTCTCTTCTTATACGTGTTTATGTATCAATAGATGACACGATGCAAACAACAGGGTTCTATTATACGCGCATAAAGAAAAATAATTGTGCCAGAAGCGTGATTTGATGAAAGTCACAGATACAATCAAAAACATCTGAACTACAATTATTGCAATCATCATTGTCGTGTTGGTGAATTTTGTAACAAATACTTCGTCAATGGCGATATCACAGTAAAAAGATTGCCTGCTAAATTAAGTTAAGTGATTTAGTGTCTGTATAAGTATCATTTATATCCGGGTTATTTAGATTTTTCAAAACCTCTAAAAATCAACACATACACACATATATATATATATATATATATATATATATATATATATATATATATATATATATATATATATATATATATATATATATATATATATATATATATATATATATATATATATATATATATATATATATATATATATATATATATATATATATATATAGTTGTAGGAAAACAGGATGAAAGTTCATTTTATTCACATTCCTTCTATATAATTTCAATGTTTTGATTTTACCCTCGAAAAGTTATTGCACTTCATGTTGTATGTTTATATATAAATAATAATAGAGTGTCTTTTGGTCTGTATCGCCTGAGGATACCGAAAGTTTCAAACCAATGTAGCATGTTTGTCTGATTTCGTAATTCTCATATATATATATATATATATATATATATATATATATATATATATATATATATATATATATATATATAATAACCTGTTGAAATTATATTGTCATACTTGAGTATTCATTATTCATATTTATTACATATATTACATATACATATATGGGGTGTTGCACATCAACTCCTCACGATTCTACTTATCATACTTGGCAAATACTTCCTGTCTCTTTAACGATTGCACCACGCAAGCTACACAACACATTCAGACGAAATTTCTAATCTTCTAATTGAATGACTCAGTCAATGTTCCCGACTAGTAAATCATTGATTTTTATTAAATAATCAGACATTGTTAACACTAAGTTATTTGTAGTGGATACGCTTAATTGAGTAATATTCCGCATATTTTCGTTTTCAAATTATTTTTTCCTCTTCTACCAAGTGGAATATTCGAGAAAACGTATTAAAGGAAAAATTGGCATTGCGTTAGGATTCGAAACTGATTTAGCTTTTACTGGAGTAATCGATTCAGCTAAAAAAGCGCTGCCGCTTACGGATGATTGCACATAAACCTTACGTATATAAGTCAAAAAAACTGCACGCCTACTCAATAATCGATATATATATATATATATATATATATATATATATATATATATATATATATATATATATTTATAAATTTTATAATATATATATATATATATATATATATATATATATATATATATATATATATATATATATATATATATTTATATATACATATATATATATATGAAACACAGGCACACACACACACACACACATATATATATATATATATATATATATATATATATATATATATATATATATATATATATATATATATATATATAAAATAAATACATACACATATATACGTGTGTCTGTGTTTCTTTACTTCCGTTTGTTTGTGATCTGGAAGGTGAGGAAGGAAACTACCGATTACCATGTTTTGTCCTTAGTATGACACGATGTTATATATATATATATATATATATATATATATATATATATATATATATATATATCTCATTCCCTGATACATCTTTTCTACAATGTATTGATTAAATCATTCACCGCGTTTATTAATGCTTACACCACACATTTGTGGCGATGGGAATCAAGAAGCGAATCAAGAAATCGATCTTCAACGATATGTTACAACTATAATCCTTGTAGGACATCAGGTGCCCTTTCAACATTTTCTTTAATGCCCCGCTTTTGTATTAATCGAAAATATGGTTAACACTGTCTTAGACGCTTTCCAAGCAGATTTTTTTCCCTTTACCATGTAATATTCTGTCAAAATTTTCATACAAAATTATTTTTACGAATCTGGAGGCCAACAACTATGACTTCCTTTCTCTTCATCTTATCCTTTCACTTATTCTGTTAAATTCATTCTGCAATTACTTAAATGCTACATTTCTTTTTTCTATAGCTTTCTGGAAATTTTTAATGAGTCTAACTTTGTGTGAATAGATGACAAAAACATTTTCTTTGACTCAACAACTGGTTAGTTCTGAACAGTTTCCTCTCATGTTTCTGTGATTGTCGTCAGGCCAAATTCACTTGATGCAATGAGAACTGTCTCAGCTGTCAAATTCACAAAAATACAGCATACAGTTTGTAGTTCATAGAAGAATGCATCAATCTCCAAATATCCGCAAAGTTTCCAGTTTTGTGAATCATAATTTGCCCAACTCAGTTGATAGTTTATATTGTCAAAAGATACTTTAATTTGGACTGCATGAAAAACTAGAATTAAATTTAAAATTATTACAAATGTGTAATAAAATAGTTTTGAAACTTGTCAATTATTCGCATCCATTCTTCTGAAGTGTAATTGATTTTGCGTGATTGCTAACACTAATAATTTTGGAGTAGACCAAATCACATTCAGTAAGGTAAAATTGGAGTAGATCCTTGCGACAATCACGAAAACTGAAATCCATACAAACACGCTAATTGATTCCACTGCTCTAAGCTGGAAACTCTTAATTCTTTTTTTGCAGTTAAGAATTTCAAAATCTCTGTCAATATCAGTTAGTTGGCATCTTGTGATTCAGAGACGGATGTTTGACAAAAATCTTAGTCATGTGAAATGGATATTTTAGATTCTGATATTCCATTGTCCTCATCGTCTACTGATTTAATTTTATACGTTTCCGTTTCTATTGGATCTGTTATGTCTTCAATATGAGCAACAAAATGTAAAGTTGATCGAATTAATCGATATTGCACTGCTTTTTGTTTTTTATCGAGAGGCACTTTGCAATTGGATGAAACATGCAAAAGTAGTAGCCATTTGCATGTTCAGTTGACACTCCTCAAATCATAGACACTGCAAAAAGCATGACTTTTTAAAACCCCTGTTTAGCCATTAATTATAATGTGTTGCATACGTATAACAGCATATGAGCTGTGCCAATTTGCTTTCTTGGTCTACAATTTTGCACCCAAAATATAATTGACAAACTTTTATCACATCAGGCGTTATATTTCGCTTTAAGATGCAAAAGACACTTCGCCACACAAATACCAAAATTTAATGACTTTGTTCAGACATTCACGTAGTATTAATCACACGTAAATAAATATTTGAATATTTGAGAGCAAAGCAGAGAATACTTATTATTTAATAGGTGAATAATTATGCATAATAAGGTTATTAGTAGAATGATAATTAATCTGCCAAGGACAATTTTTTTCAAATATTCATACAAACACTTGTATAGTATCTTGAAATCTACAGCCAATAATCAATATTGGATATCATTTTTATTTCATTTTCCCCCAAATTAGTTATGATTGGCTCTGTTTGTTTTAGAAGATTTCATATTGTAGACCATATAAGTATTAATATAAGCTGAGAATATTATCAACATCGGCAGTTTTAAACTATTACATTTTGTGCAAATTTCGCTTGCAAAATTAAATCTTGTTTAGTGTAATTGAATTGAGATTTTGTAATGCGTACAGATATTTAGTTGATGATATAAAAGTCGTTATATATCAGTAGTTTAATTAAGTTGGATAAAAACCTATCTGATTGATTATTTCACTAGCGGCTTACTTGTGTGCTAATAACAAAGAAATAAATCGTTCTTAATTACTGACTTTGTATGTGTGCCAAAATGCTGACTGTAAAATTACAGTAATCAAGAGTAAACACATGACATACACAACTTTTCCTTTCTTTATTAATTAACAGCACAAAAGGGGTTATGTCTCAAAAAAGAAAAAGCTATGCGGTCGCCTGGCATTTATAATGTTCTTTAATATGGAACTTAACTGAGACATTTTTTTTAATTTTATAATTAAATGGGTTAATGTTGTCAAGAACCTAATTACACCTTTTCCAATAAAATATTATATTATTGCACTAAGATGTGATCGCTTTAACATTTTTCTCTCTAATTATTGAGAGAAGGTTCACATTATTGAATTATATTTAAATTATATATATATATTTATATATATATATATATATATATATATATATGTATGTAAATATGATTCCATCACGACACAGAAATGTAAAAAATATACACATGTGTGTCTGGTTGTATATGTGTGTATAACGATATAGATATACATATATTCTACTGCAGAAATACATAAGTTTATGTAATATCTATCTATCTACCTATATATATATATATATATATATATATATATATATATATGTGTGTGTGTGTGTGTGTGTGTGTGTGTGTGTGTGTGCAGATATGTATAAAAATAGGAAAGAACAAGTTAGGTAAATAATTATTAGTTATTTAGTATTTTTGTTTTTATTTTTAAAATTCACTGCTCCATACAGAACCAGAGCTTAAATTATAATTATTTTTTAAAACCATATGATTCCTTCGTTCCATAAGGATTGTTATGTTTCAAAAACGAGAGCCGAAAACCTCAATATTATTACTTAAATTAAATTGAATTAGTTTATCAAGCCCTGTTTCATCCTCAAGCGAAAATTAAGGAATAACCAATCATGAAATTTACGCATCATATAAGCATAATATTAGCAAAATTAATTATTAATAAGTATAGGCTATGTTTTTATGTATATCTTAGAGAGTATATTTATATATTTCCATCTACCGGACTTGACATTCGAAAAATTCTATTCGGAAATATCCACTCTCAGTAGTATAGCATCTACACAAATATGGGTATCCCATAGAAGAATGTTTTTCAAAAATAAAAAATAAAATATATTCACCCACGTGTAAAAAGTTTTTAAAAGTTTGTAATTAAAATTTAAAAGCTATGGTCCATACAGTGTATTTCATAACTTTAATTTTCCATGAAATTTTATATATTCTGACTCGTTGCAAATACAAATTAAATTGGTTTCATTTTGCTTTTATATAAGGGACATACATCGTTTTGAAGTGGTTGCTAAATATTTCTTTGCTTTAAAAAATATTTATAAATAAAAATATTAATATTTTGACTTTATATATATATATATATATATATATATATATATATATATATATATGTATGTATGTATATATTTATCTACAGTTAAGGTGAAGCAGCTGTATAAGATCCATATCAAACACCTGCCTTCAGTAGACATATATTTATCAGTGTCCATTTGACCATGACTATTACTTTGTGCATGAGGACTAAAGAAAAGAACGGACAATTAATTACGATAAGAATTTACTCCTGCTCAATGCTTCTTTTACGTGATGATCACACATGTGCTTTTGAGAACATAAACAAATAAACAGCCTCGAGAAAAAGCAGAGAGAAGCGCATTAAATAATACCAATTTATGTGAAATGCATATTAAGATTTACTAAGTCTACTTGTGGTTTGAAAAAGATTCGTAGGGACATGCCTAAATATACCTAATGTCAGAAAAGATGTGTGTTTTATGCTTTTAATATTTGGTCTTGGCTATTTAAACGTCAGTTACATATATGAAATCGAAAAACTTGCATTGTGTTTTATAAAAGTCACTACATAAAACATCAGAAATACAAGACTAACATTCAATTAGCGGCACATCATTCATTTGATCACAAACTATTTCCTACTTTCGCCCATTGACAATTTGCATTTCGAAATGTTTCACGTTCAGATGACCTAATCTTTTTTTTTTCATTATCACATACTTGAAGCGAAAGTCAACGTAAATCGTTTACAGAAAAGTATATGTACATTATAAAATGCATGTTTTATATTTTATTGCCTCAATCATATTAAACACAAATGTACGGACAAAAGCACACACACACACACACACACACACACACACACATATATATATATATATATATATATATATATATATATATATATATATATATATATATATATATATATATATATATATATAAAAATATGTTGCAGTGGTTCAAACGAGAGAAAAGTATGTATATTAAAAAGAAAGAGGGGGTACCGCAAACGTTTTTTGGTTATAATGTGGATTTATTTAGAAAAAAATATTATGCTTTGTTTTGCATAATTTTACGACACGTGTTTCTGGTCTCGCGACTGTCTTCAGGTAAAAGCGGAGATTTCCACATATTATTAAAAATAATTATTTTTTTCCTTATGTTCAATGTTAAATATTCTCGATATGAGACATTCTCTGTTTGTGTGTT
>CAHIKZ030001760.1:322500-385000 GCA_903632075.3 Acanthosepion pharaonis | reverse complement strand
AACACACACAAAAATTCATAATACCTTTATTTCCAAGGATGCAGAGTAATTCAATCGTTCAGATAAATGGCGGTAGCGTGTTCTTTTTTATTAAATATTTTTATATCTATTAGTATTTACGTTCGAAAAAGGGGTTAAGTTTAGGGAGTGTAGGGTGTATTTCTCAACGAATTCAGACATCCGTTATATGCATGTCTTCTTTTTTATTATTTTATTTTTATTTTTAACGGCAAATGTCTTTCGGCATTATTTCCTACTTGTATATATATATATATATATATATATATATATATATATATATATATATATTATGGACTGTTTAGGTTAGAATACGTTTTATTTAACTACAATTTTAGAATATTTTGACTCCTAATTACTGTTGTATATTCCGGGAATGGAATCCTGCACAAATAAATAAACAACGCCAGTAACTGAGATAGAAAAATAATTGTATTAAAATTAAGAATACAGACTTGAAGTGAAGATTTGTAGTCCAGGAATGCGGGTTAGTAGAAAGTATATGTAGAAATCTCTGTAAGTAAAATTATATCTCCGTATCTGTCTCGGTATCTTTCAACCTCTCAACGTATCTCAACAGCAGGTATTCTCTCTGAGTCCATCTGATGTAAAAAGTGGAGAGCCCCACAACACCCCCTCCTTAGCTTCTTTTTTTGGGGGGAGTTAATATTTTTTTTCGCTTATGGTCTATTATTAGTGGTTCCGTGAATTTTCTTTTTCGGCTTGTTTTTCTGATCTCCGTGGCTACTTGTAGTTTTTGAATTTCGAAGGCTTCGAAAATGGCCTCCATCGCGTCTTCATTTTCGGAAGGTGACGACTTTTGTTCCTCTACACGTCTTTTCTGTATCTGATTTCTGTGTCTCCTGTGAGTGAATGTTTCACCTTGGATCGTGTATAGAACATTCCCCAGTCTGTTTATTATCGAACCTTGTTCCCATTATGCCATATTATTCTTGAACATTCTGAAATAAACCCGTTCGCCTGGTTTGAAGGATCTTTTAGGCATTATCGGTGTATGCCGGTTTTTATTTTTGCTGGGTAATAGTTTATCAAAGACAGACCGTATTATGCGTGCAAACATCACTTCAGCTGGCGAAAGGCCAGATGGTATGTTTCCGTTCGGGGTGATTCTGTAGACTTGTAAGAACTGTTGTATGCCTCTTTCTGTTGGCACGTCCTCTGCTTTTTTCAAGGCTCTCTTAAGCGTGTCCACCAACCTTTCGGCTCGCCCGTTAGGTCGGGGATGTTATGTTGCTATTTTTATATGTTTGACTTGATATGTCGCACAGAATTCTTGAAAGCCCCACAACAATTACTAATAGTCTATATTTCTTTTTAAATATTAGTAAATGTAATAGAAGTACTTAAATTATAAAAAAAAAATTTTTTCGTATGCAATATAATATGCATATTACCAGCTCGCATTTTTTAACTCTATTTTAAATATTAATTAAGGAGAATTTTTGACAATAGCGGGAAAAAATAGCTATTTCATTTCTCTGATTCATAAATTTTTATTTTTTATAAACTTAGTAATATATAGTTTCTCATGTATGCACAAAGGATATGGGTCATTTAATGACCAACATGTTCTAGTTTTTCTTATTAATTTCCATTTTACTGTAAGTGTTTTATTGAATTCTTTTAAGTACCAGAAGTACTTTGAAAGTGATGTCTGATTTTTGTATTTACTAATTCTAAATGAACTTAGATGTTCATTGTACCGTTTTATGAATTCACGGCTTGTTTAACCTATATGTTTTCGGGATTCTCAATAGAAGAGATATTGCATTAGTATACTAATGATACCGTGCGACATTTATTTTGTAGAGGACAGTGATGGGGGTTTCTACTGTTACATATTTTTTGTTTATCTTCATCTGTTTTTATTTTTACTTTTCTATTGTCTAAAAGATTTTGGTTTTGGTGTAAGTGTTTATTTAGGATATTAGCATTGTTTTTGTTAATAATTTTTTCTAAAATTTCAGTACATCTCTACCTTAATTTTACAGTATTTTTATTGAAAATAGTACTTAGTTCACTTTCTCTAGGAAAGTGCTTGACACTTAATACTAATTTATTATTTACCATTTGGTTGTATGGGTTTTATACCAAATTATTATTTCTACTTCTGCTTTTTCTATGCTTTTCATTTTCCTTTTTTATATAAGTTAGTTTTGGGTTTTTGTAGTCACTATCTTTTAGAGTTTTATTATATAAAGTAATATGTTCACAGAAAATTTTCTCATTTGCTGCATTTGTACTTATTCTTTTTTGTATAGATAAAAGTATAGGCTTAATTATTAATTGGAGATGATTTGATTTCGAGTGTATATATAAAGGACAGGTATTGTTTTTTTTTTATAAGGTCTGTATATATTTTTTCTTTAATCTAATGTTATATCAAGGAAGTTAACAAGTTAGGAAGTTAAATTTATTGCTTACTCTAATTTTTAAGTTCATGTTTTCAATTTCATTACATAATATCTTTCTAATTTTATCCATTTTAAACTCAGTAGACCATAAGTCCATCGTCTCCGTATGAACCAATGTCAGTTATATATATATATATATATATATATATATATATATATATATTTATTATATTTTTAAAATAACAAAAAAATGAAAATTAGTTTTCCTTCTCATTCCATAAATTCAGACAGGAAAGACAAATAGATTAAATTCTATAACTCATGATTCGGTTCTCCTAACATTTTCAAAATCTGAGGGAATTGCAATTTTATCATTTTCCCGATATCAACTAATCTTCTGCCTTTAACAAGCACAATCACGCACAGACTCACACACATACAAAGACACACACACACACATACACCCACCTGTGTTTAAAATCAAGTTTAGATCATAGTCAAATAGAAAAGAGAGCAATATTTTTCATGCAAAACGCAAATGTCAGGCCATGTGCGTTGTGTTCTTGCTGTATTTTATATATAGAGAGAGGTCAGTGATATATTGTGGATAGCCGATTGCATTGTGGGTAATTTATTTTATTATTTAAACAGTTATTTTGGTGTGCGTGGTTTCTTAATTTTGTAAAGTATGAAGAGTGCTTTCGACACATCAGATATTGTATGTCAGTAAAAACGCCGCCGCGTTGACCGGTCCGCTTTATATACTATCCCAAGGGCAGATAATTCTGTCTTAGCTTATTTTGCAGGGACAGATAACTCTGTTCTCATCTACACAAATTTGATTATATTTTTACTTAGTTTATTTAATTATTTGTTTGGATTCATTTATTTTACTAGTTTTTGTTAATTTATTTAACTTAATTATTTTTATTTGTGTCCGTTTCTACATTTCCTTTTTTGAGAAAGGTTTTAAAAATTTGTTTTCGTTTACGAACCCTTTTTTATGATATAGGCCACTCGTTTCAGCAACCTTTCACACATATTCACCTCTGCATACAATTATATGCATGCGCCTATATATGTGTGTATGTGAAAATTTTCTGAAACTTTTACCTTGTGAATGTTATACGTATTCGAATATGAAGATCGTTTTAAGGCGACTGTCCGCAATGAATAGCGTTAAAATTGTTCTTCGTTCTTTTCGACGACGCTGATTAAATTCGCTTAACACTTAATTAGTACGGCTTTATTCTTACCGAAATGAAGAAATATGTTTATTAGATTTCTACCAATATATCCAGCGGTCTCATGAAAACTAGTCACTTTTAAATGATTATTAATTACACGTACTTCTTATTTTAATATTTTACTACCATTTCAATTGTAAAGCATACATTTCAATAGATCATTTTTTTTTAATTTAATGTTCGCTTATATTACACTATACAGCCCATATACCATATTTATTTTTATAATTAATTCTAAAAATATAATGCTTAAGTGTGAACCAACTTAAAGGAATCTTGATAACGAATTTAGGACGAATGAGATGCGGATACGGATGAAAGAGGAGATAAAATAAATTGCATTCTGTGACTATAAGGAGGAGAGGTAGAAATTGATTGGCGGAAGTTAGGTTTGAACAGCTCTAGCCCTGATATGGAAACAGTTCTAGATCTAATTTGATACTTTGAACTATATGGATCACATAGAAATTAATATAACTTCTCCAAAATGAATAGTTTTTGCTGCTTTTACAGTAGGATGTCCCGAAAACTTTTTTTGATTCTCGAGATTTCAGACGAAATATTTATTCACAAATATCAAAACATGAATAAATATATTTATTCATGCGATGGAAGACCTGAAATACAGTGTTGAGAAACTGCCCAATTTAATATTTCATGTGGAACTATTTACTGTGTTTTACATGCGATTTAAAATGTGATTTACGCAAGCCAATATTTGCAGTCATTTCCAAATTTGGTCGAGATGCGTCATCATCCAATTGTGATTTCTAGTTATAATTTTCAAGTTCTTTTGGTGTTGGGGACTTTTGTTTCTTCTAAAAGAAAAATGTTTAAGCGCCACTCAAGGTAGAATATTATTGAATAATGAGATTGCAAGGGCGTATATGTAATGAGGAAGTGCTGCACATAATACTAATTTTGGGCGTCTGTGTATCTTTGTGAACGTGCTATTTCAGGTATTAATTTAAGAAATGGCACAGGACAGCTCAGCTGCATAAACTGTCAGGTTGCCGAAATAAATTTGATATAAATACTAATGACTGCATACGTGTATACAATCACGTACACTGAAACACAGACACACACATGGGTGTGCGTGTGTGTGTGTGCGTATGTATATACGCACTAACACATTCACTGAAATGATGAGATAAATAACAAATAGAAAATATTTCTCGTATCATTCTGTCATACACTAATCCGCATTTCATCTATATATGATCCCATCTCACTGTAATATATACACCCAAAATTGAAGATAATTTTCAGAATTAATTTTTTGTTACTCCTGTAGATTTTATCACTTTAAACGTTATTTTCGTGGATACTCTTATTAATCAGTCTATTTATTTATTTTCGCCTACCGGCCTGAATGTTCGAAAAATCTTATGAAAGAAAATTTAGTCGTTTTTGTCATGATGTGAATTTGGTAGTGCAGAAGAAATTCACTGTCGTATCTTTATTTGGAAAAGTAATCTACTTAGGATCGTTTTCTTATTCGTGAAACGTAATTATCACTATTTTTTTACTTTTAACTGCTTACATCGTGATACGTTTTCGGCTGGAGATCTTTGTTTCCTATTTTCATGTTGACCTCATCTATTACTAAGTTATATATAAACAAATATTGAACGCACAAACCAACATATATTTAAGGAAATGAGATGATACTTCAGTATTTTCAAAATGCTTTCAATAATACTAATGCAAACATCTTAATACATTTAAAAAAAAAGCATCTGCTGAAGCACTCACATGGTTACATGAAATAAAGTATGTTCAGACTTATATGACGGGGAAGTCACGCAATATAACACGGTTGATTCTGTCGAATCTAGAGTCTGCTGCTGGCCAACATTTTCCGTGTGTATAAATGAATATCGGGAGAATTTGTCCAACATATTACAGATCGTGAGTTCTAGTCAAATGCGGAGAATTGTTGAGGCGATTTCAATCAAGATAAGATGACGAAACCTGTGTAATCAAAAGGAGAACTTTAGCCATTCCATAGTTCTCCTGGCTAAATACTAATCATTCTTCATATGTTTTGTCTCTAGTTTTCCATTTCTAGTACTTCTTCAAGATATTAATCAATTTTATAACTTTGTATTTGTACAAATTTAATTGGTTTATTGATTGTTAGATAGAGACGGTTTTTATCTTTTATCAATGCTCCAGTTTTTCTCATACCCTAAATATTTTCGCGCCAGTATCTTACTTATTATAAAACGCAGATTCTGTGTGTGTGTGTGTGTGTGTGTGTGTGTGTGTGTGTCTGTAACGTTTATATATTGGATCGGATTTCCTACATTTTTCAATCGAATTTAATAAAACTTCACAGGACTACATAAAATTACCTTGTGGTGGTTCTAACCGCGCCAAAAATGGGAAAAATATAATAGTTTTTGCACAAAATCAATTTGAAAACACGATTAAGAGACATCGTGAAAATGGAAGGGGGACAACTCATATCGGGTTGTTTGTGTGTGTGGGTTCCTTTAAATATGGGATCGGATTTCCTATATTTTTCAGCCGATAAAACATAACTTCACTTTTTTTTTGTCAGGTAGTGTTTCTTATTCTCTTGCACACTTTTTTCTTTATTTTTAATATTCAGAATGCTTTAAAAATTCCATTTACAAGACAATTGTTTATAATAAAATTCTATTCAATCGTTAGAATGTTTTTGTTTGAATTTGGGTTTGACCAATTCGTAAAAAAAACAAAAAAACAAAACTAATTAAGACATGCGCATCCGTCAACCTTAAACAATAATCTTTGTCAATTTTATTTTTCAGTCTTTATGATGGTGGTTACTTGATCTATCTCTTGCTGTTATATCCCCGGCCAACGCCGGGCTCTACTGCTAGTTAGGAAATAAAAAACCTCGTCAACGATATTTATCTAAATAAAGTTTAGCCGAAAGGTTCCTGAAATGCTTTATTATTAGTATTATGTTGCATCATTAATATTATTTGAAGCTTTGATATAAACTATTATTTGAGAAAACTGTATCTGTTTGAGTGTATATGAAGTAGTCATGTGATTTGCCCTGCAGTGTTAGCTGGTCATTTCACGTCTTCACAACGCATTTTTCAGCTAAGTGCCATACGTGTTAGAAGCTTCCGATCTAAGATTTTCTCGCACTAGGTTAGCGTTTCGTTCAATGGCAGACTAGTGACAACCAAGGCCATAAGACCTATTCTGTCATACTATTCAACTGTAAATGGGGTGTGGAAAAGCGATGAATTCATTCTGCGTAAATGAACTTAACGAACCCGACTTGAATTCCTAATCGGCTCATCGATATCTCATTCCGTTATACAACGCACCGCAGCACGTACACCCCATCTCATTACAATCCCCAATTAGGTATGACGATGATTCTTATAGTTCACATATTTCATCGAGAGAAAATGCGATGTGAAATATACATGTTTTAAGTAGTAATGTATTCGTAATATGCAATGGCATAAAGTCGTTGAAAAGTGTTCACTGCAATATATATATATATATATATATATATATATATATATATATATATATATATATATATATATATATATATATATATCTGAGTTTTGTCTGTAAAAGTTTTGTCTGGATAAAATGTTTTCTACCTGTTTCATTATGCATATATCACTTTCTACCCCGATTTCATACCTATATAATATATATATATATATATATATATGCGTATATATATATATATATATATATACGTGTGTGTGTGCGCACGTATGTGTGCTTCTTTTTGTCAGTGCGTGTGTGGATGTGTGAGTGTGCATGATGATTGCTATGCGAATGAGATCGAAAGCAATTATCCGCCGCCACTGCTGAGAAATGACGTCTATGGCAGTGAACCCGTTATCCTGATAAAATCCAATTGCATGACTTACACTTACACGACTCCTCACCTCAATAAAATTAATGCTGTCTTCCGTCTACTGGTTCTTACTTCGAACGTCTAATTATTGGACTGCACGCCTATAATTAACACATTCGCATAATGAGTAGCGCCGAGTAAAGCATTGTCTTTTTCCTCCGTCAAATGTGTCCAGAGCGAACAAGAAAACATTAACTCATTGAAAGCCAACTTCTAGGACACGGTATTTATTAGGAGAATTAGAATGAGTAGGAATTATGTGATCGCTGTTAAACATTCGTCTTAAAGAAATCGTAATGCTACTATTGATATACAAATATTCAACTCCGTCGTTTTTATATTGATATTCGACTATAACATTTATATTCCTGAGTAATCCCCCGAATAATTATGTCCGTCGCTCTCCAGATCTCAAGATGTGACGATACTTTCGTTTCATTTAACTAAAGTGGCAAGAACTAGATCTCGAATTTGAGCATAAAATACTACTGTTACTACTACTGATATTAATGACTAATAATATAAAAGTACGAAAATTATAGAGAATCATGCTTCTCGCTCGTAGAACACAATTTTGACTTCTTTTCTCTCAACTAAGTTATTCAAATTTTTAAATTCACCATCAATCTTCAACTGCTCTTGCCTTGAACACTAGTTTTATTGCCATTTCTGCCTATTTTCACTCGATGTATCCCCTTGCATCATCGTGGCTTTTATCGTATAACGTATGATTAAATGATTAAAACTATAAAAACTAGGGTCAATTATTATTTGTTCTGTTTCTAACGCAAGACACAGATCGATATTCTCTGAATGTTAGTATCAAAACAGTTTAGCTCTTTCGATGAAATGCGTCTGGAATTAACACAAATAGACTCATCAAAAAGTTAACCATTATTATATTACTGGCAATATAATGAGATGAAATCTCAATATTTTTCCAAAATTAACTAAACTTCCGAACATTATATACAAGTAGATTAAATATAATGAATAATTGTAATTGTTGTAACCTAGGCAAAGCTGGTGAATAGAATAATCAAACGAAGTTTGATAATGACCGATGATATATACGACACGAACAATATATATAAATTTCACCAGTGGCGCGTAAAAGAATTAGTCAACTCCTAGAAGTGAGGCAAGTGAATTTCACAATGAATCTCCATCTGCAGGATATCTACCCACTACGTGGTCAAATGTGACACAAAGCCGAGTTTATTGAGGGGCATCCGAGCCTGTAGACCTCATAACATCTGGGTCGTGTACTGTTTCCCGAGATGAGACTCTACACTTCGACATAACCTCGTCTGGGGATCATCTCTACCCAGATGCAGAGAGTTTGACCAGAACAGTTGGAGACGAATCTCCAATTGCAGGATATGTATCAAAATCCCAAAGTGGTCAGATGTGGCAAACGGCCGAATTTCATGTGGTGTACGAGTCCTTAGGCTCGGGTAAATATTCCCTGTAAAACTCTACCGATATTGACTC
Source organism: Acanthosepion pharaonis (assembly GCA_903632075.3). Classification (NCBI taxonomy): domain Eukaryota; kingdom Metazoa; phylum Mollusca; class Cephalopoda; order Sepiida; family Sepiidae; genus Acanthosepion; species Acanthosepion pharaonis. The sequence goes on along the minus strand of CAHIKZ030001760.1, from coordinate 375,977 downwards.
GTATCCTCTGCCCGAGGCATAGAGTTTGAAAACAGCTGGAGACAAATCTCAACTGCAGACCGAAATGCAGTAGTTTCTACTGTATTTTGTTATCCTACAGAATAATGAATAAACTTTAATGAATAAAATTAATTTTGAAAGTAATTTATTTGGGAAATATCTCAAAATAATCTGGATCATACACACTAAGCAAAGCCACCTGCATACATTAGAAACTGATTAATAAATGACTCGTCGGGTTATTGGTTTATATTATCCTGAATTTATACATCCTTAACACCAGGGGTGGAATGTTCCTGGAAAAACAGAATAGACGGAACATAGGGCTGTTTTATTCAATATCTACTAAAGAGAATGCTTATATAAACAAATAGAAAAAGACTTACGACAGTTTTAGAACCTAAGACCTAAAAGTGTCTCCGAAATAAGTAGGAAATTTAAATAACTTTCTATATGCCAGTGAACGCTATACAATTTAGCCAAACAGGAATTGCACACGTGAATCACAAAAATTTGATTCGATAGAAAGATTTAGAGAATACAAAGGACAGAGCACGAGGACGTTTTAAATAAAATGAAATAAAAATGTTCGCTTGTACATAGAGACGGTGAAAGACACTGGAAAATTCTAGGCGACATGTTCAATACAGAAAAATTATAAACGCAATCATTGAAGTTTAAGCAGTACTGATAAAAGCAGTGAATATTCAACGTAAGGATCGGAGGTAAACTCATGTCAGAAATGTGCGGAAGAAAATTCAAAAAAGATGAACATGACTATATATATATATATATATATATATATATATATATATATATAGATAGATAGATAGATAGATAGATATATAGATATAGATAGATAGATAGATAGTATATGAAATTGTGAAGAACCGCTCAAGATCAATTTATATAAAAAATAAAGACAACGCTGTTTTCTTTTCTACCACCAATGTGTTAATTTGCGCAATTATATTGTGTTCTTGTAAGACAGTGTTTCACAATCATTTTAAACAACGAGAGACCCCGAAGTAAATGAAGTTATCATGGCACGCTTAGCAAAATTCGTAAAAGTCTACACATTTAAATTTTATGAAATATAACTATAGTTTTAAAAAAGAAATACACACAAATATGAGCTTAACTTTATTATAATTTTTATATTCAATTTTTTGTGTAGCTTATTTTACGTGAAACATGTCCGTTTTTTTTCGAGTTTCCCTCAATGTTCGCCGGAATGTGCGACAGAGTCTCATTTCTTCTTCAATTGATTCTAATTCTTCTCGCTTCTTATTTTTGATGTCATTTAGGGCTAAGACGCCTAATTCTCAAGAAGTAGAAAATGTCAATAAAACTGATAATTCATTTTTAGCTAAGACATGATATATGTTTAATACTTATTGATTTATTCAAATGCTAACAAAGTATCGCTATTATTTCGACACACCCATATATATGTGTGTCGTGACAATAATTCGCGGCACACTTAAGATCGCGTGGCGTTATTCGCGACCCACCAGTTAAGAATCTCTACTGTAGAGTGTCGTTTTCATGCTATTAATGAAAGGTTTTGTAAAGTTATCTAGCGACAGATTTTTTTTCCAGATGAGATTCCATGCCTTTCCAGATTTTTTTTGACGGGAAGTAAAAATAAACTAAGTCTGAATTTCGATTCGGTTCGGCGATTTCATTTTAACTTCTGAAAAATTTTACGATTGCCTGCAATTTCAGTTAATAATATTAAGACAGTTTGAATGCATAATGCAAGAAAACGAGAAGAAAATATAAATCACATAAGAAAGTAAAAACGGAAACAATAATTTTCATTGAAATACCTACATGTATAAAAGTGAAAATATCTCTAATACAAAGAAAGCGCTCGACTGATTATTTAAATCGTTTAAGGTGAAAATAAAATTGGGCTGTCACTATCCACATGATAAGCGAATAAAATCACCCACACATTCTGCGGAATATAACATCTTACAAACTTTTACAGCTTTACAATAATTACTTTCTCGATCAATAAATACAGGAAATCAGTGCTTCGTACGTAGTATTACCTTTGTGTCAATTGATTATTCCAGCATGTGATAGATCTGAAATGAACAATTTCAATTTATTCTTTGAAATGTTGCTTTGTTTCATTCAGTTTCCTTTAATTTTTTTTCTTTTATTCTAAAGAAATTTACTTATGTTTAAGACACTGGAAAACTTGCATTTCGTCTTGATATCTTTCAAATGGAAAGCAATATATATTTTTTTCCGTTTTAAATAACCTCTAATTAAATCAATACTTTTCCAAGCAATGATTTCTAAGTTGCTTACTAAAAGTCAGTCCCAGTAAATGATATACAAAGGAAAATAGTCAATAGCATGCTTACATAAAAGAAATAATCGATTGTGAGATTTTCTGAGAAAATAAAATAAAAAAAAAAGATGTTGATCTGACATTTTAATTAAATGGCACGTTTCACTTTCATTTCAGTCATCCATAAATCACACTCTTCGACCTTCTTTAAACTTTTAATTTTATTCACTCATAATATAAAAAAAATATTTCAAATATCTATTACACAAGGAATGAGTGAATATAATGCCTAATCTAGAATGTGCATCGCATACATGCTCCTGATTAGTAATGTGACTTCAATCTGTCTTTTCTATATAATATTCATAGCAACTGCTTGGACGATCTCCTTTCATTGGTTTCCCAAACGGCATGAATTTAAGCGTGCTACTAGGTTGCCATCTCGGCCTCACCCTTTCACTGCAAAAACAGCTAAATGTAACCGCCTCTTCTACTCCAAAAGCTTCTTCTTTCACACTTCCCGACAGTGAAATTCCATTCTTCCTACTTGCTTCCGTGATAGGTATAATTTTCGAATGTTCAAATGTAATGTCAATCGCCATCTTCTGATGCCTTGATCTTGATAACCGTCCTTCTCTATATCCTTTCCTCAAACACCACTATTTGCTCTTGCTCTCACTTTCTGTACCCCTTGCGTGCTAGAGGCACTCCCGCCTTTCTGAAGTGAAATGCTTATATATATATATATATATATATATATATATATATATATATATATATATATATATATATTTCATTGAAAACGACAGACAAAGTTTTTTTATAATTTATCATCCGAAAAGAAAAAAAAAAAAAGATCTCATGAGAAATTGTATAAAAAAATAAATAAATGCACCTTGCCTGTCGTTTTTAAAGATCCATACATCTTTACCCATCTTCTAAATCTCTTTAATTTTTGGAACGAAATGAAAAAAAGGATCCTCTTCTAAATCTAGTGAAAACTGAAAACATCTCGCGATTATATGAATTTAGGTGTAAACATTTAACGAATAATTTGGAAAAGATTCCTTGGATCTTATTAAACTTGGTTTAATTACATGAAAGCTTTCACATGTGAAACCCAAAATATGTGTAGAATAGTGATTTGTGAATCGTTGAAATAACATAGGTATTATTTCAGTTGCTCTACAAATGTACTTGCCTCACTCTTCTCATATACGTTGATCTATATTATTTAGACATTTTTTTATTCCTTCAAAATATGGTAGGAATCAAATGTGATGACATTCTTGAGAGTATCAATAGAAATATATTTCATTTAAAAAAACACATCTCCATTACCACGAACATCGTTGCACATAAAACTTAAATTTTCAACCCCCTGTGGTAATGGATAAATTTCAAAGGAAAGGTTTCACGGAATCAAAGAGCCGATGTCCAGAACAGTAAAAAAAAGTGGAGCGTCGAAAAGATATTGCAATACGATTCTAGCAAAAAAATAATAAGATATTATTTGCTGAACATAGATTGTGCTAAGCAACTTCACTCTCATTATATAGATGCTGCAAATTCTACCCATATACGGATTTCGTTGAAATACTGCCACGTCATTCAATTAAATATCTCTTCTTATATAAACAAAATAAACTATTCTTCGCTGTTAATGTCGCCTGTAAAAATATTTCAAAGGTCTTCTTACAAATAATCATCGCGTATTTAATGTTAGCTATAACTCGCGGGGAAATTTGGTGCCACTGCACTTGAACTCTGTCTACGCAAACAGTGTTTTGTTATATCTCTTATCTCTTTCTCGGATTTCCATCGCTAAGCAAGAACGTAGATTTCTATAAAAAAAAATACTCTTATCTAGCAGTCGAAAAACAAAGCAATTTGATGGTCAATCAACAGACTTGGCCAGTGTTTTTGATTAAGTTCCGAAACTCAATCTCGTTTAATGAACATCAGGGAGGAAAACATTGTCATCATTCGGGTACAGGGACAAGCTTTATTGCCAAAATCGAGAAAGATATAATTATCTATGTTAGTCTCTTCGGGTTTATCAATCAATCAATCTCAGTTCTTTCATAGCTGACATTTCATTATTGTAAGTTTTAATCTATTAATCACATTTTCACACACATACATAGACAAACAGAGACACACAGAGATAAATACACACACCGCAGAAAGATAAGCACACACACACGGACACATAACGACCCATATATTTATGTGGGGTGTAGTTATGTGTGATTATATGTTAGGTATATCGGAATGAATATACAGTGATCTAATATATCCAGATCTATTAACTAGGAAGTAGAGTGCGTTAAATACAAATGGTTTTTAAGGGGACTCTGCTATCCATTAAACTAATTCAGAGACATCAGTTCATTCATGTAATGTATCAATGAGAATTTGCTTCCAGTAAATTATTATTGTTTTATTATTATTATTATTATTACAATTGGTGGACTCTCCCATCGTAATCGGTGTATGAGGGTCAATTAGCTCAGTTCCGAGGAATCGACAGCCAGACACCAGCACATATGATTTGATTATAGTGGCGAAGGTTTTGTAGAGAACTAACCACACTTTTTGAAGGGCCGAATAGAGAGACCTTGTGCACGATGGAATAGTAGATAGCGAATCGGAATGAGGAATCGTACAGCCAAATTCGAATTCCAGTTGAATCCTTTACATTTACTTAGGTGCTAATGCCATTGGGAAAGATATTAATCCAAGTCTTCTCCCTCCAGCTATAGGTAAATAGCAGGACAGACCGGGTTCTTTAGCCTTAGATCGCAACTCTTCTAGGACTAATTCAAAAACTGCAGGTAGTCGTTGTGGGACATTATGGAACATAGTGCACCAGATCTCTGAATTCGGCCCTTCAGAATGTGTGATTGGTTCTGCACAAGGCCTCCACCTCTATAATCAAATCATATGCGCTTGTGTCTAGCAGTTGGTTACTAGGAACTGAGCTGCTCGAGCCTCATACATCGAATACGACGGGATAGTCCACCATTATCATTATACAGAGCAACACTCTGAGGCTGGGATATAAATACACGAAACTTAATCTACGTATAATGACACTCAGTCTGTTAAGTGTATACATGGCACATTTTTCACAACCAAATATCAGCGATACCAGGAGATGCCTGGATAGAAGGAGGGCTAAGTATTCAGGTGAGACTGAGTTAGAAATACGTTCAAGGCGGTAAACAAGATTTAATCAGATTAGTTCGTGCTTCAGTCTTAATAATATTATTATTATTAATAATAATAATAATAATAATAATAATAATAATAATACCCAGACATTGTTATTAAAGACCACAAACAAAAAAAAAGTGCCTCCTTATTGATATGGTAGTCCCTGCTGACTGCAATATATCTATGAAGATACTCAAAAAGTTGTCAAAATACAATGACCTTTGAAATAGAAATATCAAAAATGTGGCATATGGGAACATCAACAATCCCTGTTGTAGTTGTTCTAAAATAATTTTTACTTATTTTTTTCCTTTTAAATTTTGATTTCGTTTACGGGATTAACTTGCCAAACGCTAACTTAGAGAAATGCATATCAAGAAAATTTTATCAGTTCTGGTTTTCGGTAGCAGATGAGTTCTCAAGAAACCCAAATAGCCCAAAACACAAATGCAGGAAGATCAATCACAAATATAAAATTAAATAACTAAATAAATTCCCACCAATCAAGGAAATTCTAAAACAGTAAATGCACCTGAAGGCACAAAGGACAAGATGGCAGGAAAAATTGTTGCGCAAAATACAATATTCCAAAAAAATTTTGCAGGAAAAAATTTAAAAGCAATCATCGATGTCAAAAAGTCTCCATCTATTGAAAAAGTTCAACAAATTGGGAGAATATTTAGGGTGGCCAAATGTATATAATTTCATAGAATGGATCCAACGAGAAGAAGAAATGATGGATAAACCTCGGCACAAATGGAAAAATATAATGAAGATTGCTAAGCAACCTCTAAAGAAATCCTAAAAATGGAAATCTCCGGGAAATGAAAATGTACCCAATTTTTTGTTCTATTATCTGTCATCACTTAATAAAACACTTACATGAACTTTACCAATGCTTAGTAATCACAACGAAGTTACCCCAAGTATCAATGAAGGTATTACATATCTCCTGACAAAAACGGATTTAACAGATGATCCGAAATTTTATAGTCCTGTAACATGTCTGTCCACCACGTATAAATTGATAACGTCTATCCTGACGAACCCTACTTACTCTTTTCTCGAAGAAAACAACATTCTCCCGCTGGAAAAGGAGGGATGGAGGTGATGTTCATATTCTTGCAAAGATCACCTATTGATAAATAAAATGATCCTGGAAAGTTGCAGGAAAAGAAATAGAAATCTCAGCAATGCATCGACAGATTAACGTAAAGTCTTTGATAATCTGATGGATCCTTCCGACCTTGGAAATGTACATTCTTCTAGGTCGATTCCCGTAAACACAGCAGGAAATGAGGGAAACGATATTATACCTAATTCCCACCAAAGGAACTGTCACCTCCAACCGACTAAATATACGACGAGGAATATTTCAAGGAGACTTTCACTCACTCCTGTCTTGTCTGACTTTAATCCTATTCACGCATGAACTAAACAATAATAGCCATGGATGCAATGTAAACAAGAAATTATTCCATCACCTAATCTAAATGGATGACATCAGGCTCTCTGCCGCCACAGTCGACAAGACTGGGTAATGTTTCATTTACGATATAGGTATTGATTTCGGATTAGATACATGTGCAAAACTAACATTCAAGAAAAGGAGAATTACAGAAACACATTCAACAGATTTAGATTTTTTCACAATGATTAGTGAATTGGAACAAAAGGAATTCGTAGGTACCTAGGAATTAGAGACGAAGATGTAATACAGGAGAAGCAAATAAATCATAAGTTAAGAAAAGAATACTGCAGAGGTGTGCGTTTCGAATTGAATACCTAGCTGGATAAAAAAAGACATAATATCAGTCATAAACACCATCGCGGTTCTCATCTGGTATACACTTTCAACATTTTTAACTGTACCATAACTGACATTAATGGAATGGACGCCAAAATGCGATTGCTTCTAACTTGCCACCATATGCATCATCCCAAGGATCATGTTGATCGTCTGTAATTGCCTACTTCAGAAGGTGACATGTAATTACCTAACTAGAAGTGTCTTACAAAGCAGCAACAATAGGCGATCGAAGATACATGGAAACTACAGAAGACTGGATGATGATTTGTCAAAGAACATGAAAGAAGTAAGAATCTCTGAGCAATAAATGAAGCCAAAAAGTTCAAAATGGAGATTGAAATGGGTGCAGAAATGCAAGCAGAACTTGATGCGCCTACTGTAGCTGCCAAAAAATTAAAAAAAAAGAAACGGTGGCAGGATAAACATCTTCTCGGTCAATATTCTTCTCGTGCCAAAGAAGTTGATATAGACAAATCATGCATTCATCACTGAATCTATAGTGCACGATTATAAACTGAAACCGATTTTTTTATTATTATTGACTAGCAGTAGATCGACCATCATAAAGACTGAAAAATAAAATTGACAAAGATTATTGTTTAAGGTTGACGGACATGCCGCATGTCTTAATTATTATTATTATTTTTTTTACGAATTGTTTAAATCCAAACTCAAACAAAAACATTAGTTTCAATCGTTATGTGTCTACCGATTGAATAGAATTTTATTATAAACAATTGTCTTGTAAATGGAATTTTTAAAGCATTCGGAATGTAAAATAAAAAGAAAAAAAAAAAAAGACAATATGAAACACTACCTACCAAAAAAGTGAAGTTTTGTTAAAATCGGTTCAAAAATGTAGGAAATTCGATCCCATATATAAACGAACACACACACACACACACACACACACACACACACACAACCTGGGTTTTATAATAAGTATAACTCGATATGAGTTGTCCCCCTTTAATGCTGGTGACAGCGATGCCTCTTAATCGTGTTTTCAAATTGATTTCGTCCAAAAACAATTGTGTTTTTTCCAATCTATGACACTGACAGAACCAACGCAAGGTAATTTTACGCAGTTCTGTGAAGTTTGGTTGAAATCGGTTGAAAAATGTAGGAAATCTGATCCAATATATAAACGAACAGACACACACACACATCCTGGGCTTTATAATAAGTATGATGCACAAAACCAATGCTTGCTAATTAGAAATTATGAAGCACATATAATGAAAAATTATGTCAACCCAAAATACAGATTATTGATAAATATCGACAAACAATTGACCATTTTGTATTAGATGGCACGGTATTAACTCCTACTGAATATAAAACACGGCATGAGCGTGTAGGTCAATATCTGCATTGGGATTTATGCAACGTCTACAGAAAGGAAACCGCATAAATTGGTATGAACACCATCCAAACAAGTGACATCATTACAATGCACAAAGAGAAACAATCAGACTTAATTGCCCAAACCTCGACATCAGAAAGCGGAAAAATAAAATGCGCTTTCACTTTGTTCATGATTGTCACTGCAGATTGTAATATGTCTTTGAGGATCTTCAAGAATCTATCAGAATACAAGGGCGGGAAATGGAAATCTCAAAAATATGCTACATTAGGATAGCGATATCTGCTAGAGCTCAAGGATTGATTGAAAAAAAAAAACATCCGATTGACTCCTTGAAGGGATTTCTGTTAGCCTATTCCTTCAAGAAATAAAAAAAAAAATGCACTCACACATTTTGAAGAGCTTTGTCTTTGTAAACTATGTGTGATCTTAGGTTAATTGTTTTAATATGAAAATGATCAGTGAAAAATTTCATAAGATTTTTGACATTAGAACACTTGTTTCAGGAACGCAAGAGGTATACCATATAAATGCAAGTTAATAATAATAATAATAATAATAATAATAATAATATATTTTATAAATAATGTCTTTAAATATTGCCAGTTTCTCGCGTTACAATATTGAATCAATATTTCTTGTATTTTAGCGTTCATTTTGCGTATTATTTTCTGTAATAAATATAGGCAATGTTTTATTATTTAAAATTTTACCGTTGTTGTCGATTTGGTTTCGCGAAATGTACGTAAAGAATATTAAAGATAACATTGCTTTTGCTCTTCTTATCGCTTATCTGCCGGTAACTTTTTACAAATTACTTACAATTTATTTTCTCAAATTCTCCTTATATTCCGTATTTTATGATATATTGTTGCATTTTATCATGTTATTTAGATATATATAATACGTGTAGCTTGAATTTTTCTGACTGAATTTTTTACATTATTCGTTTGAAATATTATGGCAATCCCCACTCCAAGTATACCCGCATTTTATCTGAACACAATTCAGTATTGTAGTAATGTTAATATATTTCATAAAATGTATTATTCTTATATTCTGTGTTAATCCATATAGTATTTATGGTCTATATAGTCTACAATGTCATTTGCATAATTCTCTCAGAGCAAATGTAATAAGCAGTGATATATGTTTGTATTCAATTTGAATTAATTTGTTACACTTACTTATCAAGAAGTTGAGCGTTTCACTTATAATTGACTCTTCAATATTTAATTTTAATCACTGCCAGAATTTCTTCTATGGGTCCTGATAATGTTTGTTTTATTATATAACCGTCAGTAATTTGTACTGGAATTTCGAACTGAGCAGTTTATATAAATAGTAACTGTATATTTCACTCGTATTGATATTCATATATATCTTTATCTGATTTCGCTTAATTATTATTCCCATTGTATACACCATCTTGATGCCTATAAAACGCGGCCCCATGATTGAAATAGCAATTAATGGTACTAAATTCAGGAAACAAAATCATTACAACCATCATGCTATTGGGAAAATTATATGCATTTGAATACGTAGAATTAAAACTAATTCGTATTTTCTGCCGACTTGCGCGATCTTGCCATAGTTGCTAGTCTTATATCCGCACTTGCACTGGAAGCAGGTCTCATGCGCGCTCTTGCTGTGGATGCAGATCTTATGCTCGCTTTTGCCGTGGATACAGCTCTTATCTCCGTTCATGACATGGATGCAGCTCATATGACCGCTTGTGACGTGGATGCAGCTCTTAGCCACGCTTTTGTCGTGGATGTTGATGTCATGCTCTTTCTTGCAGGGGAAGAGTTCTTATGTTCTCTTTTGCAGTGGATGTATATCTTATCTTCGTATTTGCCGTGGATGCAGCTCCTATGCCCGCTCTTTCGATGGATGGATTTCATATACTCGATATTGACTTGGATGCAGATCTTACGCCCATTCTTTCAGTTGAAGTCACTCTCATACCCGCTCTTGAGGTGGATTCATATCTGTTCTCCACTCTTGCAGCGGAAGAACTTTATCCCACGTCTTGCCCTACACGCTGCTCTTATGCGCGCTCTTATCGTGAATATAGTCCTTATTTCCGCTCTTGTGAAGGGTACAGATCTTATGCTAACTCTTGCAGTGAAAGTGATATTATAACCACTTTTGGCCTGCATGCATATCTTATATCCGCTCATGGCGTGGATGCATCTTTTATGCCAGATCTTGGCATGGAACAGCTCTTATCCCCGGTCTTGCCGAGGATGCAGTGTCCCCACTCTGGCAGTGGAAGAAATCTTATACCCACTCTTGCCCAGGATGCTATTGCCGTGGATATAGCTCTTATCCCCGCTCTTGTGGAGGATACCGATCTTATACTTACTTTTGCAGTGAAACCTGGTCTTTGAACTCAGCTCTTACGTCCATTTTTCCCATGGCTTTAATTATTATGCATTATTTTAATTTATCTAATTCCTTTCTTCAACAAACACACACACCCCATATATATATATATATATATATATATATATATATATATATATATATATATATATATATATATATATATATATATATATTTATTTAGATCAATAAAAATATTAAATAATTAAAACCTTCAGACACAGTGGGTTGTATATTAATATTCCTTCGTTTTTATTATTATTTCATTTAGATTCCTCGAATAGTTTCGGTCAACATGGCCATCATCAGGAGAACAATATTTTTCTGCTTGCTGGTAGCAATGAACTACCTCAACTTCCTCCGTAAGCATGTCTGCCTTGTGTGGATGAGAAATGTGGGTAGGTTTTGATTTGAAGTGTTATATATCAATACTATCTCTACTGTTAAATTTATAGATAAGCTGGATAGTACGTTTTTAAACGTTGTATCCACTTAATTTCATGGTACTCTCAAATCTTTCTAATGATATATATATATATATATATATATATATATATATATATTATATATATTGTGAATTTTTATATTGCATATGAGGATATATATATCGCCTTCATTGTATCAATTATCTTATATACTTCTAATAAAGCAAGTATTCTGAATATATTTACCTTCATACCTTTATGCTTTTGCAAGTATTTCTTTTTGAGACTATTTTCAGAAATCTTCTTTTTGTTAATATATATATATATATATATATATTTTATCAAACTATGTTCGAATATGCCAACATAAAATATTTTTCTCAGAGTTTCATTTATGATTTCATTTTGGATAATTGAATTTCTTACCTGGATTCCTGCTTGCCATTGGGCATTTCAAGTGATGTATATTTTGCCATTCGAAATTCACCTCCTGGTTATACTGTCTCATTGCATTAGCAAACATTTCTTTATTCTGAAACATTCTTTCAAGTATTTTCTAGTGACATCAATTGTTTAAATCTTTGGGATCTCACGACAAATTTTCTACCTTGAAAGCGATGGTTAATTCAATTATCTCTATGAAATTTTCCGTCAGTCCAATTTCTTAACTTCTCCTAGGAAAACAGTAATACTAACTTTCATATACCCATGGCAGTTTTCTCTGTATTCCTTATTCATATTTGATTAATTGACACATTTCTAAGCTTCATCTAGCTACAATGTGACACATTTCCTTTAATTCGAAAGCATTTTCTCTATTATTCTCTCTTCAACATATTCAAAAAACTATTCACATCGAGTTCCATTGCCTGTGTATCAGTATTTTCTCAATACTGTAATATTTTAAATGTTCACATCACTATAATTGTATATATGGTTATATGTATGAGTTGCTTTAAAATAACCCATAATTTCCAAGCATATTTTTTTTTCAAATTTTACTATGTTCCAATACTATAATTAAAATGAATAATGGTTATTGATTTTGTTTATATAATTGTTACGCAATTACTCTCATCATTATTATTATCATTTGTGTATGTTATATTTCCTATTCTGTATCCAGTTGAGCCGGTTTCAATCTATGGTCCTTAGGCCCTATAGGAATATTGTAATTTATTTCATAGCACTTTACTTATTATATGTTATGCTCCCAGGAGGGCGGTCTTCTGGGCAACATGCATGTTGATGTTACCTCGGATACTGTTAGTAAAATTGTCCATTCCTTTTTTCACAAGACCCAGAGATCGATTACTGTTGGTACGATCTCATTCTTCATTCCGCCCGCCCTATTAATTTCGATCTCCAGGTCCATGTCTTAGGATAATTTCTCGATACTTTTATTCAGGTATATGGCAATGAAAATAGTTATATCATCTGAGAGAAAGATGGTTTTGCTATGTTAATTAGCATACATTTCCTGCATGTTATGATAATATCAGGAATGTTGGTTTTATATTCCAGTATATTATTATTATAATTATTATTATTATTATTACGACTACTACTACTATTAATGTTACTGCTACTACTAATATTATTATTTCTACGTTTTTGAGTTTGCCTATTTTTTTTTACAAGAAATCTCCATTTTTCGACTTGAAACGTGAAGTGATTGCAAGCAACAGACCTTAATTATAGTAAAATTGTTTGAACATTCATTACCTCATTTTTCTTAGTCACAGGTTGGCATATGATATTTTTTATGTATTCATAAAATATTCATAAAATTGATATTCTATTAAATTGTGGGACCTGATTCAATGTTGAGTCAGCAAAAAAGGATATATGAGATAGTTGTTAAAATCTGTTTAACATTGCCCAAAATATCCATTACGTTTGAACTTCATCAAATCATTTGGGGATTCTCAAGTCTTCAATCATATTAAATTGCTCAAATATTCATGGCGACAGTAGAAATTTTCACTTGCATTGTTTCTCTAACTAACTCGAAATATCATCCTTTTCTTTATTAATATTTGATTTTAAAACTGAGATAAGTTAGTGAAGGTGAAAAAAAAATCAACTGTTCAAAACCAGTCAAATGAGGTAATACATTTTTATCATTATTCGGGAATACTTCTTTTCTCGCAGATGTGCAGTCTTCTGAAACTGTCTACACCTAACAACACAACGTTCTACATCTACCTCGATTTTCTTCTACTTGTAAAACACAGTGCACCCACTAAAATCTAGATCATTCCCGCCCTTTTTAATTTCTTCCATTCACATTTCATCTTCGTTGACTAATCTTTAAAGACACCAGTTATGCCATCCCTCTATTCTTATGGACCAACACAACATCTTTTTTTTGTGAAATACTTCATGGTTTAAATTTATCATGATATCCGACAACATGTTGCACTTATTTTCAATAAGAACCTCTGGAATTTGAGTGTACCACGTTTTTTGTCCTCACGAATCGATACTTAACACAGAAACCTAAATGTGCCATAATTGAAACGTTATCATATATTCTTTGTATTGTTGTTGCGCCAATATGGTGTATTCACAGAAACATGCCAGAGACATTCTCCGTTAACGCAGCACATCCTGTATGTATTTTTTCTTCTTCTTCTTCTTCTTCTTCTTCTTCTTCTTATTATTATTATTATTATTATTATTATTATTCCCTTTGATGACTTATGTATACTCATTGCTTTCCAGATTCCAACAAGAGACCTAAGGTTAGAAATGACATCATGATATTTTAAATAGATACATTCCTTCGAAATGTGTGAGCTGTACTTGTAAGCACAATATTTTATATGTCTTTTAGGCATGGGTCTCGATGGATCACTTCAGTATAACTATTGTCAAATTTTCCAATCAACCATAGGGCTGCAACTATAATTAGTATTGTTGATGTCCTCCTGAGATAACATTTTTGAGATTTCGATTTCAATCACTGATGTGTACAAAGTTTGTCTACTTCCGGTTGCTTGGTACAGGCAGAATATTGACCATGAAGAGACTTATCTTGCGATTCTTTCTGCAATTAGTACATTATATTTGCTTTGTTTTTTTAGGATGTTTTCGGCTGCAGTAGATGTATGAAGGCTTATTTACACTTATTCACCCACTTGAAATTACCTTTTGAATTTGTTGGCTACTTTTAATATTATTTTGATTTCATTTGATTTCTGGCGTGTACACATTTCTTTCCGGGTCCCGCCGAGAGAACTAAGATTCGAAATGGCGTCATGATACTTTCCACTGCCATATATATATATATATATATATATATATATATATATATATATATATATATATATATATATATATACATAGATAAAGCCCCCGAAAAAAGTGGGCTGTACTTATCATAACATTTTTTGTATTTCTTTGAGACATAGACTTACAGAAAACCCTTCAATTAGTCTACTGGGATCTTTTCTAACCAGTCTTAGGGCTCCAACTACAACAGGGATTGTTAATGTTCCCGTATGTCACATTTTCGAGATTTCTATTTCAAGGTCCTTGTATTTTGACAGCTTTTTGAATATCTTCAAAGATACATTGCAGTCTGCAGGGACTGCCATATCAATAAGAAGACACTTTTTTTGTTTGCGGTCTTTAATAACAATATCTGGGCGGTTGGCTTTGATTGTTCTGTCAGTGTGTATTGTGTAGTCCCATAGAATTGTAACAGGTCCTATCTCTGTAACCGAGTCGGGGTGGTGTTCATACCATTTTCTTTCAGTTTCCTTCCCGTAGAATTGGCTAATTTTTCAGTGCAGATATTGACCCATTCTGTCATGACCGTTTTTATTTTCAGTGGGTGCGAATATTGTGCAATCAGATACAAGATGTTCAATTGTTTCTGAATATTTATCACAGAATCTGCATTTTGGGCTAACACAATATTTTAGTATATGTGCTTGATATTTTCTAGTTAACAAGCATTGGTCATGTGCAGCAAGGATAAAACCTTCAGTTGAAGCTTTCAACCCTGCACTACGTAGCCACTGATGGGTACGGGTTTTGTCTACGCCTGTTTGTTTGATACGGGCAGTTTATTGACTATGAAGCGTTTTATCTTGCCGTTGTTTCTTATCTGGTCGTTTGCATTTGTCTTTGCTCTCAGTTTTAAGTATTTTGCAGCTTCATTCGGTTTATTGTGCTTTACTTATATTTCTGCACCCATTTGAAACTCCATATTGACTTGTTGGCTTCCTTTATTACGGAGTAAAGACGCTAACTTCTTTCATGTTCTTTGACACATACCATCATCCAGTCTTCTGTAGTTTTCAAGTATCTTTGGAGGCCAATTGTTGCAGTTTCGTAGGACAGTTCCAGTTGAAATAATCTTCTGTCTCCTTCGGATTTTGGCACATATAAACGATCATCATCAGATTTGGGATGATGCATGATCGTTTTGGCGCCCATTCGCTTAATTTCAGCTATGGTCCAGTTAACGATATTGAAGCTGTATTGCACCACAGGCTCAGCCAAGTGTTTATGCCTTATATTCTGCTTTCGTCTTTGTTTAGCTCGGTATTTAGTACCAGATGTACATGCCTGTAGCACTCCTTTCTTACCATCTCCTTCTATTGGGGATGTTATATGCCATCTCCTTCGCTAATTCCGAGTTACTTATAGGAATCATCATGTTCCAGTTCCTTAATCTTTGTGAGAAAATCTAAAACTATTAATTGTGTTTCTGCAATTCTACCTTTTTTAAATTTTACTTTTGCACATAAGTCCATACCTATGTCTGCACTGAAGTATTTTACAAGATTGTCGCCTTTGGAAAAGAGTTTGAGATCATCCATGTAGAGTAGGTGATTGAATATTTTCTTATTAAGTGCGATACCATAGCTAATGTTGTTCAGTTTATGCGTAAGGGGGATTAAGGACAAACAGAAGAGGTGGCAGGGAGTCTCCTTGAAAGTTTCCACGTCGGATATTTAGACGGTTGGATATGGCAGTGCCTCTTGTGTGATTAAGGTATAGTTTAGTGTTACATATTCCCATGCTGTGCTTAAGGAAATTTAATACCATAGGGGAGACTTTGTACATTTCCAAAGTCTTAAATATCCAAGAATGTGGTACATTATCAAAGGCTTTACTATAATCAATCCACGCTCCGCTAAGATTTCTAAATCGTTTCCTGAAATTTTTCAGGATAATTTTATTCATCAGCAGTTGATTTTTTCAGCCGTATGAATGGCTCCTGCATCCTTTCTCTTCCAGGGGAAGAATGTTGTTTCTTTCGAAAAAGGAATAATTACGGTACGTCAGGATAACGTGATCAAATTATTCATGGTGCAGAGACATGTTATCGGCGTATAATTTTTCGGGTCGTATATTTCATTTGTTTTTGGCATGAGGCATTTAATACCTTCAGTAATCCATTCCAGTATTTTATTGGGATTATTTACAACCGTTGATAATGTTTTTGCAAGGATTTTATGAATGGATCAGATATGATAAAGCCAGAATTGGGCACCTTGTCATTTCCTGGGTATTTGCATTTTGGGGATTTCGTTAGAGCTTACCTAGCATCATTTGTGTTTATAATTTCTTATTCTTGCAGAAGTGCATGAGGCATTCGTTCTTCTTCACTTTGGATCCATTCTGTATTTGGGTTATATTCATTTGGGTTGCTCCAAATATTTTCCCAATATATCTGTACAATATCAATCGATGGTGGTCTTTCGACATGTATAGGTGCTTTTTTTATTTCCCTGTAAAATTTATTTTGGCGATAGAAGATACAGCGTTTTTCGTATCGTCTTGTTCTCTGTGCCTTTAACGGAAGTTTCTGCTTCAGCAATTCCTTGATTGATAGAATGTCATTTAATGTCTATTATTATTATGATTATTATTATTATTTTTTATTTTTATTTTCTTTTATTTCTGGCGTTTACACATTTCTTTCCGGGCCCCGCCCAGGGACCTAAGGTTAGAAATGGCGTCATGACACTTTCCACTGACAAAAAAAAAAAAAAATGATTACATAGATAAAGCCCTTCGTAAGGTGTGGGCTGTACTTGTCAGAACAATCTTCTGTATCTCCTTGAGGCATGGACTTCCAGGAATCCCTTCAATTAGTCTCCTGGAATCTTTTCCAACCAGTCCTAGGGCTCCAACTACAACAGGGATTGTTGATGTTCCCATATGCCACATTTTCGCGATTTCTATTTCAAGGTCCTTGTACTTTGACAACTTTTTGAATATCTTCAAAGATACATTGCAGTCGGCAGGGACTGCCATATCAATAAGGAGGCACCGTTTATTATTATTATTATTATTATTAACATTATTATTATATTATTTTTATTATGATTATGATAATTATTATTAATAATAATCTTTTGGCTGAATCTGATTCAGTGTCATATTTTTCAGTGATTTTCGCAGTATGCTGGATTTTTCATCAGGTGTCAGAAGACGGATCACCTACCCATTTCAAACATTCGTCATGCCAAGTTCATTATGCAGAATATTCTCAACACACACAGGATAAGATAATAGCATTGGCGACTTCATTTAGAGTCAGATGCCTATCATCCGTCACTATGGTGTGAATACAGTCAATGTTGTCCACGGCGATGATAGATGCAGCAACTCCAGACATGTATATATAAATAAAAAAAAAGAACAGTAAGATATATAATCCGGTGTTCTTATAGATATTCTTACTTTTACAAAAATAGTGCTTGAATGTAAATTTAAGAAACATATTAAAATAAATTAATTAATAAATATATATATATATATATATATATATATATATATATATATATATATATATATATATATATATATATATATATATATATATATTTATATTTATATTCTCAAAACGCTATATTCCATCGTTATAATTTATATTATTATCTTATTTGTCTTTGAGATCTTAATATTCTATAATTCTCTCTCTCTATCATCTCTCTGAGATCTATCTCTCTATCTTTATATATATATATATATATATATATATATATATATATATATATATATATATATATACATACATATAAAACAATTAAATCGACAACACGAGAACGCGAAATTCATAAAGTCTAATTTAAAGATTGCCTATTCTCATGAAAATCTGATAATATATATATCCATTTTTATATACTTAATTTCTCTAATTTTCTAATTGAGCACTGTTTTTATAACGTCTTAGAAAATGCACCTGCGCGTATATGTACGTATACGTATATTTTTATCATTCCGATATCCATATTTACTCTCTTTCTAGTTAAGCATTATTAGAACTGAATTTTAAAATTTATACTTAATATCCTAATCATCATTGTAACACGGAGATAATTAACCTGGATTACTCCACTGAAAACATCATCGACCCCGATAATAGAAAATACGAAATGACCCTGATGAAGAAAATCGAGAGCGTTATAAAAGCATGGGATTGAAGCTATTCCATAAGCTAAACTAAACCAAGAAAGCTTTCAAGACTATGGAAAAGAAACTTATGGTTTCAAGTTCTAAAAAAATACTATGAGGCGAAATACTATCGGAATTCGAAAATGATTTATTGTCAATGTTAAATGATATTAAATTTGATAAGTTCCCTAAAGATCTATAACATACAATGCGAAAATGCATCAATAAGATCATGAAATCTGATAATAACCCCTATTACATCGAGGCAGAATTATACTATAAAGCCATCAATAGCGGCTGACAACAGGGAAGGAACTATCAACCCTGATGCCAATAAAATAGCACCCGAGCTGAAATTAGAGGATCGAATACGAAAATAACACAAACAAGTGGCATTCGTCATGATTAAAACCACAAGTACAATCTTATACATAACCCCAAATACTGTCTGCTCAATCCCTCTAAAAATAACATCGCTATTATCAACAAAATTATCATGGAGAGCCCATGCATGTGTACAAAAAGGCATTAGGTTTCAAACAGTAAGGTATTGAATGATTCAATAACATAAAAAAGTAAGTGGAATGGACATACTTGCAGTTCGATATGTGTCACTTTTATCCATCCCACACGGAAGATCTTCTGATGGCCACTAGAAATGATAAGACAGACAAAAAAACTGATATTATGTCACGACGGAAGAGAAATAACCCGGACATTGTGTAACCATTGAAACACATGATTCTGCGGAAGCAGGCGCACTTGTAGGGGTAATGTTTCTATGGAGACTCAGATATAGCACCCTTCATTAAATAACGGATTGTACAGAGTCTATGGAATAATTCACCTTCGGAAACTGAGACCAATACAAGCGTAACACTTCAGAAAGGAACTATCTAAATACTTTAAGGAACATGAGTTGAATATTACCACCAATACTAACGTTATTAAGTGATCAAATTCCTAGAGGTAACGTTACAACTATGCAAGGACCTATATAACCCATGCTCTAAGGATTCATTGAAACGGAGCTACATCGACAGCATAAAAGGATCCTGGATAAAGTACATAAATCACTATATTTTAGGTTATCTACAATCTCCAGCAACAAAGAAATATTTCACGATAATTAAACTACATATACTAAAGCAACTACAAAATGAAATTAGTGTATATAGAAAGAAACAATAATACAGGTAAAAGTAATCGAAAACAATGCAACTCTAGCAACATATGGTTCAAAGTCTATAATAGAAATTTTGTAAATTTAATTCATAAATAATTTAGCCATACTCCAACGAAAAAAAGACATTTAAAAATAATATTAAGTTAGGCTATAGTTGTACTAAAGAATCTATAATTATAAATCACAAATTGATAATAATATATTAAATAACCAGACAAATAAATTACTGAATAATATTTCTATTAAAAGTCAATGCAACTGCCGTGAAAATGTAACCTACTCACTGAATGCCCACCACATGACCAAAGGCATAATAAACAGGTCTAGTATCAATTCAGACGACGATGTTAAATCCTACTTTGTTTCCACCCACCAAGACAAAGTGGAAATTGCGTTTTTACCATCATCAAATGACAGCAAACATTAGTAAGTATAAAAACTGTACAACACTCTCATATTATTTTTTTCAATTAAATAAGAATTATACGAATCCAACCGTTAACTGACAGATAACCACGAAAGATAAAGCCATACTATGCAATGGTAGACAGATGTAAATTTTCTTTTAGAAAAAGTCTACAACGCTTAAACATCTCTAACTTTTTGAACAAAAGAAATTAATTAAACATCTTCCCAAACATCTCCTTAAATACATTGAAAATAAATATTAATATAAGCCTTATCAATATAAAAATGTAGCATTCATAGCACTGTCATTAATATCACGTTATATATTTTTATACACATATGTCATTCCAGATTTATCATAGATTGTATTTGAATATTACATATATTCAATATATTATGTGTATATATGTAATTTCACGTTTGTAATTATAAGCCTAGGTTTAAAATACATTGTGTTTACATAAATTCAACTTTTTATTTTTTAGAGAATTTTAAATTTGTTCATATGTCTGCACTAGGAAATCAGTTCGTTCCTTTGTTTAACAACTTATCAGAATTCCTGTATTTGATAATTGCAGTTATTTCATGTATACACAGATCGCATCTGTCCCATATTTTGTTGGCGGTTTGCAACCAAAATATGATCTCCTGTTTGATTAGTGGGGCGAAACCCCATATGCTGATGCTTAGATAGCGCAGTTTGGTCTTTCATGGGAGCATTGGAGAAGGAATGACGTTGACTGTATAGTCTGTGTTTCCAATTTCCAGCGGATATACCTATATATGTTTTTGTCGTTGATGCTTTATTTCGAAAAATGTTAGTTGGTATACCCTATTTACCAAATTACAGATACCACCATTGATCCCTGTTTACAAGTGGGCTTGTTTTGTCTTGTTTTGCCGTCATTAATCTTTTTTGGTGCAGTAATAACAAATGTTGAGATATTTTATTGAAAATTTTCTGTAGGAGTTTATTTTGATTAATTGTTTGTCTACTAAGTTTATGAAGTACTTGCCAATATTTAAGTTGGATAGCCTACAGAAACTGGTGTTGAAACACATTATCTTTCTTTATATGATTGTGGTTCTACTCGTTTTATTATTTTCCAAAGACTCCAGTTAAACTAAATTTTTAAAAATTACTTTTGATGGGGGCTTCGGTATGAATTATTTTGTTCTTAATAAATATTTTTGTTAGACGATGATTTATTTATTCATCAACGCATGTTTAAAGAATTTGACCAGCCTTATGGATATGCCTTGGCCAAGGAATACTTCGCCTCCCCTGCAGAGGTTATTCTTTGTCTATTATAGATATGTCTTTATTCTGCAATACAGTGTGATATTATCTCTACCCGTATATCATCTTATAATCAATGTTGTCATCACTTTTAATCTGTTTTAATCATTAATTCATTTCTGTTTAATCATTAATTTATGCAGATGATTTTCCGTTGGAAGTTGGAATGAGTAGAGTTGTTTTTTTATATATCTTCTTAATTTGTGTTCAGTATTGTAGCAACTGCTAAAATAAATATATATACATGACGTTTCTTTAATATAGTCATTATTTACTACTTATTACTGCTAAGAAATAAATACCGATAATCAAACCAAAATTGCAATTATTATTTGTCAATGAATTGAATTAGTGATTTCTATCCAGAGAAATTATATATTGTAGTCGCCTTAATATAACATCCATCAAAACAATCGATCAAAATATTGACGACAATTGTTTGTATCTTTCATGCCTAGTATTATTTTTATTTTAGTAATTACAAACTTTGGTTTATGTGTAATCTTCAGTCGTGTATTCAGTTAATATTTTGCTATTCCTTAGGTACATTACTTTTTGTATTGATGAGTAAGTGCGGATCTTAATTCTTGTTAATCATTCTAGAAATCTTTATTCTTTCTTTTTTCTAATCCTGTGTAGGATTAAAATAATTCTCTAAATAAAATGTTTAGGTTTCATTTGATATTGTTCTTTTACAGTTGGCTTTTACACAAATATATCTCTATCCTTGAAACTGTCTCTGTCTGTCTCTGTGTCTGTCTGTCTCTGTGTGTGTATGCTATTTATGCACATCCATATTTCTTGACAGATTTCGATGAAATTCTAAGCACATGTTGCAAATTTATGTTCTTAGGTCGGGATCAACAATTCAATCTTCAGCAACCCCTGAGTTTGGCAGAAAGATCAATAAAAGGAAGTTGGGTACAAGTTTTTTCAAAAACCTGAGCCAAGTTACACGCCAAAAAGATTTTACTGGATGAACTGTAGTTCTTTACACTTAATGCAAAACATAGATCATGTTACAAGGTTTATGTAGAATACTTTAATTATTCGGACTATTGTCCTCATCGCTGTTGCCATATTTATCAGAACGTGTCAGCCGTTGTACGCTCCGACCTTTTTCAGGAGGTGGGAATTTCGAACTGAGACCTTTATTTCGCTCGATGTTGGTTCAGTTAATGTGCTAGTTACATTTGCCCTGTCTAATGGATATCAATTTTCAGTTATTTCCTTATAATTCACCTCTCCAAGTTCTCCATTGCCATAAAAAGGTATTGGACTCACAACTATTTGGGTACTGGAACTGGATCTAACCAACACCTTTATCCACTATACAATGTATCTTCAAGGATATCTGTGTATGAATTTATGGGTAAACATAGGTCCCAGTAAATTGGGATAAGCGGGTTCAAGAGGAGAACAATTACACTCAGAGTCTGCCTTATGCAAAGGGGTTATCGGAAGAAAAAAAATACATCAGATCAGAACAACCTTCAACTAGACGACAATTCGCAGATAATTCTTCGGAATATAAGTCGCCACCATAGAGAAGAATATTACCAAGGACCGTGTGTACTATAACAGTCTACACCAGCAATCGAATAAAGCGTTCAGTTCGACATTCCAAACACCGGAAGAAGGCCGGAGCATACAACGGCCAAAACTTTTTTTTATAAATATGGCGACAAGTATGACAATAATCCCAATAATGTAAAGACAGTTTATGTAGAGCCCTTAATATTTTGTTCTGCAACATTGGCTTCACACAAAATATTGTAAAAAATGTTAAAACATCGGAATTTTCGTACTAAAAATATCAACTTGAATAATTTCCTTCTTCTTTCTTCAAACATGCCGCAAAAGCTCATGAAAGAAATAAGATAGTTTGGTATTAGCCGTACTCTCTTACCCACGTATAACGAAAAACCACGAAAAAATGTTCAAAATTCCGTTTTTCGGTACAAATTTGTTTTTCATCTGATGCTTTCCTGATTTGCCAAGTAAATTACATATGACACACAAATTGCCTTGTGTGAATATTTGGCTTAGATTCTTTCTGTTAAGAGGACGACATCTGCCACAAACTGGGATCAAAATCGCCTTTGCCATTTAGCCAATAGTTTCTTCATCGTAAATTGGCATTCGAACAACCTATAATGGAAATATTGAGAAGGATAATTGAGACCGTTCAAAGGAAGATTTACTAAAGATCCTCTTATTAACCCTAAATTTAAAGTAAACGTTAAATACGTGTAGTGGGGCCTTTATACGTTTGCGCTTGCTATTGAATGAAGCTCTGACGCTTCATCCCTGTTTTTGATTAATTACTAGATTTGTGAAGGACTCCATATTAATTGAACGTTATTATTCATCGTCTGAATCTTAACCTTATTATTAAGAAGAAAGATCAAAGTATTTTTGGTGTATTTTTTCACATTTTTAATCGTTCCTAGGACGTACGAAATTTCGTTAAAAATCTTGTTTATTTTTAAGTCAGCAAGATAATGGCAACCATTGTTTTCCATGTTATGAAAAAAAAAATGAAAATATCAGTTTGAAATTTAAAAAAAATCAATTATCATATTTTCAAAACTTATATTAAGAAAATCAGAAATTATAATGATTATTTAAAATATTTTGAACCAAGTTTAACTTAGCTTCTGCACCGAAAAGATGTAATTTGAAAATAAAATAAAGCAGGTCATAACCTTTCGCGTCACATGATTAACGAGATAATGCTGGATTACGTGAAGATAATTTGTTCTACGGAAGGAGAAAAGTGAAATTATTTAGATTAAGTGAACAAATTATTTATCTCGTTTTATTTAAGGAAAAAATTCAACGCTCTATTTTTTTTTTTTAGCTTTCATCTTTACGTTTAATATGCTTTATGGAAAACATATTATAAAGTAATTAAAATAAGACTGTTAAGAGTGAGATTAAATTTCATAAGAAAGGTATCTAATTCATTTATAGGTACATTTCCCATGAAATTTTAACAGAATAGTACATAAAATACTATAATTTTATATACATTTAATAGATTTTACTGTGTTATTTGTATTTCCATTCATTTTATTATTAATTTTGATATTTTAATCATGGAAAAAAATGTCGTATCTGAGATTGATATAATAAGAAGATCATATAAATTTCATTATACTGATACTTTTAGGTACACTTCTCAGTAGAAACTGAAAAATCAAATTAACTTCTCTACACGTGTCTCGCAAAAGTAAAGGCCTTAGTAGCGGAGAACAATGCTTAACTAAAATAACGCAACTTAATGGTATTCTGGTTTGTCTTCCGTATTTTATATTTACAGCCCGATTATAAACACAAAATTACATTTCTTGATTACTGCGGGACTTCTGATTAATAAAAAAAAATACAATTTACAACGCGCTAAATAAAGATCTATCTCATAAAGACACTTACTGATTTTATAATATTTAACAACTTAAATGTAAAAATCTATTATAATTAATGAAATAACAAAGAATTGTTTTAAAAATTCATTTTACATCGAAACAATTTTTTGCTTTCAAAAATTATTGTCCATATTCATAAAAACAACAAAAAACAAATAAAAGCATTGGAAATTATATAGTATCTTTGTTTTATTGAGTTTTGTATGTTACAATTCAGAGCAGATTTTCAGGTGGGGGAGGGGTCAAATTAAAAATAAAAATAAAGATGATTTGCATTCCTCTAAGCCGATCTATTGTAATTACTAGTGTGGACTCGATCGAATTTCTAGAGTTTTCATAAAAATAGTTATGGGGGTAATAAATATATAAAATATATTTCTGCCATGACATTAATAAAAATAACATAGTTTTAATAATTCTGATCAACTCTGAATAGTGTCTGAAAGTTTCATTAACATCCGACAATTTCTATTTTTGCAAGATTCTAAAAAGAAGGAAAAAATAATTAAAATGAACTTTGATCATTCCTCTTAATAATAACATAGTCATTTAGACGACAAAATCTTGTTTTCGTCAAGTTTGGCGTCTTTTTCATCATGGTATTTTTTTTTATTTTAGCAATCTCACGGAGGTACCTAATTTAACTGTCATTTGTCAGAGCCTCGCATTGGGCTTTATTTTCAGCTTCCCTACATTCTACCCAATTCCATATACCTACCAATTCGTGATTTGATCTATTAATATATTTCCACATGCTGTAATGCTATTCATATTCTTTCGTGTATGCATATTTTTACATTGGTTTTTATTACACCAATTTTGATAAGGTCATTTAATTCCCTCCCTGTTCATTGCGATATTCTGTAGAATGTTATGAACGTCTTCATTTCCAGATTTCAGTTTTATACGGTTAATACAAATGAGGAGAATAATGATGTTTTTCATTTCCTATCGAATGTTTGTGGATACCTGAAAATTTATAATCTCGGAATTTGGTATCGACGAGTCGGTTTACATTTCGCGACAAGTTTGTTGCGATCTCTTTCAAAATGACACATTATTGAAAGGTATGGATGCATAATTTTGTCACTAATCCACTGTTGATATATAATGGTCTATTTGCCTATCTAGGAATATCGGACAACCATCTGTTTTTTTATTAAAAAAAAACTCTGAATTCCAAAGTGTGGCAAACTGGGCATGAGAATAATCTATTCTCTTTTGCAAGAGGTCAGGGCTCTTCAAAGGTAATAAATAAAAGTATATATGGAATGTCATGAACGTCGACTTGCTGAAAGGACTTATTTAAAAATATATCGATTTCTGTAGAAACCAGGGTTAGTTTTATGGTGAGGGTTAATGTCATTTCAGCACGCAGTCGAACATGGATTTCCACTCATTTGTTTTTATTACATGGGAATTCTAATGGTGTCTTGCGAAATATTTTGATGTAGTTTACTATTGAATTGCATACAAATTTTAATATAGTATTACTTCTTTGAATGTGATTTCCACCAGGGTTAGAGAGTCCAGTTGATCCTGCTATTTAACCGTTAACTGCGGACAGAAGAGATGCATTTCTGCCTTTCAAAGATGCATTTGTGCAAAAGAGAAAAAATAATTCTGATCGCAGGTCTTCCTTTTATAGCTGATGACATCTAATTTGTCAGTATCTCCTCATGGATACGCGTTCATTTTCTATTCATATTTTCCTATCGTTTCATTGAATTTTCCGCGATATAACAGTAATAAATGCATTTGTATCTCTTGTCTGCTTGTTTGTTTAGGAGGTTTGGCTATACACAGTCTCCATTTACATTTTAAATTTAATTTAATTCGCTTTTGTATCAAGATAACTGAAGAGATTTTTCACTGTTTTAAAAGTTCTGTAGCCTGTCCCAGAAGTTATATAACATAAGTTAAATTTACAATTTACAAACATGTCAGACGTATTTAAATAAAAAGAAAGAATAGTAAGATATATAATCCGGTGTTCTTATAGATATTTTTATTTTTACAAAATAGTGCTCAATGTAAATTTACAGAGCATTAATATTATAAATTAATTGATCTAAAATATGTTTTTCCCGCTACACAGTTCTAACCATGTTTCAAAAATGGAAGTTAAAAGCCACGAATTTAATTTTGCAATAAAATTAAAGACATTATTTCCATTTCATCCTCAAGCGAATTTTGGAGTAACTTTTAAATTTACTGGGTTTTTTAAATGAGTAAATTAAGTAACTATTTTTGCGTCATTGTCATAAATTTTACTTAAAAAAATACCCTAATATACATACTTATACTTGATGCAAAAATAATCCTATATTATAAGGGATTCTAATACATTTAACTGTTCATAAAAAAATATAGTATAATAAAAATTAAAAATGAGAATATTTCAAATCGTAGTTAAATAAAAAGTATTCAAATCTGAACACCCCCGAAAATATTTAAATTTACAAATAGAAAAAAAATGACGTAAGAATGTTTTTTGCCGTCAACAATAAATTAAAAAAAAAATCCAGGCGACATGCATTCAACGGATGTCAGTTCTCATTGAAAAATACATCCCTACCCCTTACCAAATTGTAGCTAATAACCGATACAATGATACAGACATAAGGAAAACCTAGACAATCCTTGTCCAATTGAAGTAGATTTATCAGTAACCATGGAAACGTGATTTTAGCTGCGTCTTTAAAACCCAGTAATTTAAAATGTTACTCCAAAATTCGCTTGAGGATGAAATGGAACTAATGTCTTTAATTTTATTGCAAAATTAAATTCGTGGCTTTTAGCTTTCATTTTTGAAACATGGTTAGAACTGTGTAGCGGAAAAAACATATTTTAAATCAATTAATTTATAATATATATATATATATATATATATATATATATATATATATATATATATATAAAATATAAATGTGTCTGTGTGTGTGTGTGAGAGAGAGAGAGTGTGTGTGTGTTTGTGTGTACGCTTGCATATAATAGGAGATTTTGGGTCTTGTCAATGGATCTAACCAACGCCTTTATCCACTGTGCCATGTGTCCTTGAGTGTGAGTTCAATACCAGGCTAAGGCAGTGAATAATTTTCAGAGGGAAAATTAACAGGACATACCTGATAGTTGACATCCATCAAGCATGGCACGTGGAACTAGAAGAGTCTACCCCAGTGAGCGAAATAAAGGTTTTAGTTCGACATTCCAACCACCTGAAGAAGGCCGTAGCGTACAACGGCCGAAACGTTGTGATAAATATGGCGACAAAAATGTAAATAATGTACATAATACCTCACGTCAGAAATATAGATATACTCTAGAGTAATTTTGTTTATTTTGATGAAATATAAGAATAAAAATAAATTCCCTGAAACAGCGGTTCATATTTATTTCTGTAGCATTTGTTTGAACATGAATTTAGAATTATAAAGAAAGGATACACAATAAATACTGACGCACTCTTTAATTCTGTTTTTACTCACGAAATCGCCAGCTTCACTGAAATAGTTCTAATAATTTATTCTTAAGCATACGTACAAATACACACGCACACATATACTTTTCTCTTTCCTCTTTTGGATCTGATGAAGATTAGAAAGTTGAAACCCGTAACCAGATCTAATTTCAATGAAACGATTTAATTAATATATATATATATATATATAAATATATATATATATATATATATATATATATATATATATATATATATATATAAATATATTGTTGTATACGGGATTCCAATAACCAACAATTACTATTCTTAAAAGAGTTCTCAATACATAGTAGAGCAGATATAATTATTTAGTTAAGACTTATAATATAAAAATGTTATAAAATCACTACAAAGATAGCCATTTGGTTTCAACACCTCCGATGTCTTATCAAGTGATGATGTTGAATGTCTCAATTGACAAGACACCTGAGGTGAAACAAAATTGCTATATTTTTTTGTGATTCTATAACATATTTATGTTATAATTTTAAATAAATAATTTTAAATAAATAATTATATATATATATATATATATATATATATATATATATATATATATATATATATATATATATGTATTTACAGATAGTAGTTGGTTTACCGCCATCATTCTTATTTTCTGCAGAATTAATATTAATAGCAAATCGAAGACCAAGGACTCTTTTAGGAGTCAAAATCTGAAGATTACACTTGCTTCTGTAGACTTTCAGATGCATAAATTTACAATTTCTGTCGTATTTTGAGCTACAACTATCGATTCAGATTCCTCCATATCTCTTTTATCTACACACATGTACGAGGGTTTCTAGTCGTCTACACATATATGTATTTGCATATATATCGACTGTAAACTCACTTTCTTGGAGATCGTTCTTAATTACTTTTCACGTGTCTCCCATTGAGAGACGGGCAGACGTGTCCACCCCCTTTGCATGCTTTTGAATTAATTCCTGTTCATTTTTTTTATTCTTTTCGTCCTTCTTCCTTTCCTTCCACTTACTTCCTTCCCAGCATTCGCAAGCATCATTGTCTCTGCAATTAAAACTCAGAGAAAACTCACCCGTCATATAACCGCGGGCTTTTTTCACATGTGACCCAATTGACGAATCCGAATCTCATGTTGATTTCCGATTTCTGATGCCATTGTGTCCGCTTTTGTCTAGCATCTTTTTTTCCTCCTATTTTCTCTAATTATCTCTGAGTTAATAATATACAAAAGGCGAAAACAAGAAAGAAATAATCTGGACGTCGATAATTTTGTATATATTTAAACCGAGGAAAATTCGCTGATATCAAGGACCATCTCTATTCAATGATTGGACAAATGTCAATGTTTAAACATTTTGAGATGCTAGATTAGAATTTGTTTAAGAACGAGAAGAATTAATTCTTTATATTTGGATTATTTTAGCACATTGTTTTTGTTTTCTAAACGTTTTAGCCGTTGTACCCTCCGGGATTTCGCAGACGTATATTTATCTGAAGAAGCAGTAGGAAAATCTGAAAGTATCACTTTATTTAATCAACGGGGTAGTTTGTTCTCGTTGCACTTCTCATGTCTAGGGTTATCGTCTACTTCTTACTTTTAGTTCTGCTCAGTTATTACATGCATTGTTTTCATTGAGTCTAACTATACAATGCGCGACCTAGGGAATGAATTCACAACGATTATGACACCAAAGGAAATAGCCTAGTGGATTAATGCACCAGTTAGCAACAGATTGGAAATTATTTTAGAAAGAAACTGGTAGTTTTACGAGGTCGAACATTGTTGGATTGACTATTAAGACGCGGATAAATAGATATGTCATCAGAGGAAATGACTTGTTGAAACTGCATGCGGTACCTAATTTAATTGAAACAGGGAGCTTAGGAATGCAAATTTTAAGGAGACGGGCTTTTTCATGAGTAAAACGTTGGAAATATAATTCCTGTTTGATATAGATAATTTATTATTCAGCCTCGACCTATCGTGGTAATGATTTAAGTAGCTTCTTTTTAAATTATCAAATTTTTGTAAATTCATTCTGTAGTCTTTCCAGCTAGGAAATTTTCGCAAATGAATATTCAAATAATAATTCAGATTTGTACACTCTTCTTTGTTTGCAGTGCATGTGCGGTAAGGGGAATTAGCGAAACCAAGTCCAGTTTTCTGGATAAATATTCTTTTCACCATGCGCTAATATTGCAGAGAGAGATCTCTAGCCTTGGAGGAGAGAAATACGAAAGATCGGTCTACTTTGAATTTTCAAACGTTGACAACGGAACTAGAAACCACACAAATGTATTTTTTCTAGAGTCCATTTATAATGTCTGTTAAGAGAGCATTGATAGACACTGTCCTATGCATATATGGCTTGAAGTTTTTTTGTTTTTTTTTTGTGGCGAGTGAGTTATCATTGTTTCTTTGTTGTCTACGTCATGCTCTCAAAATCCGAATCAATAATTACTTTTATTTGATATTAATTCGTTTTTGAAACTATCGATTTTTTTCTTTGATATTTCATTTACAATTCTTGGTTCAATATTTCTCAAGGAAAAGATCAGTATTATGAGAGAATATCAAAGCATTGTTAAATAATGAATCTCGAACTTAGAAAGGGTAAGCTAAATAAAATTAAGGTATGAAGTGATTCTGAATTGCATTATTGATGCACTTTTGTTAAGTTTTGATTATTTTGGTAGGAAATTAGATATCCAATGAAATATGAAAAAATTGTAGAAGGAGATATTGCAAAATTAACCATAATTCTAAAAAGATTGTTAGAATAAAAAAAAAATATATATTTCCTTATAATGGATTTCTCATGTGAATAATTAAAAATCTCACGACAATGAATACAAATATACAATTAATTCTTAATGCTTAATATCTGTTTTAATGGAATCTTAATCTGGAGAGATATGGGAAATATGCGTCTGCTTCGATCCCTGTCTGTTGAAAAAATGGCGTCAAGAATCTACATTATTTTCACCTTGTCTTATTCCCCGTTCCTCTCCTGGTGCGTTCAGTGAGATCATGTGCAGTAAAATTAATCGGAAGGAAACATTTTTCCAGGCAATATATATATCTCTGCACTATGGACGGTAATTCATATCATCAAGACAATTAAATTACACGATAGGGACAACAAGCCATATATTTGATTGGACGAAAAATTCATTTGCATATTGAGTAGAAAATTGATTTAATAAATCGAACGAACTTTTCGGCGAAACAAATCCACACACACATGCGAACACGCGCAGACACACATGCACACACACATTTATTCATAGTGTCCTTTTGCAGATATACTCAAACTGAAATTTTCTAAAAACATAGATATATACAGGCAAGCACACACGCAGAAATGTCCAAAAGGCTTTTAATGGACGCCATGAGTCGGAAAACGAAAGCAAATTTAATCATTATGATTTTCTAAGATAAAGTATTTCATTCAGTAGACACTAAATGTTATATTTGTATACAGATAATAATCGATTTTTAATTTATGTTCATAATTTAACTGTTCTATTGTCGATTAGAGTAAAACTATTGTTAGAACGATTTGTGACTGTTTATTATTCACGGAAATTTATTCGTTTGCGATGAATTCATTGGAATCGAAACCTGTAATGTCGTCTTCAACGAATGACGAAACATAATGTTCTCGTCAACGAATGAAGTAGGAATCTGCAGTGTCTCATCTCAGTGAGATAAGATCAAATTTGTACTTACGTTAACCAGAAGCTAGTGGTAACCTCACTTCTTAATGAACAACTTTTTCGATACTAGTGTATCTGTATATAGCATATATATATATATATATATATATATATATATATATATATATATATATATATATATATATATATATATATATATATATATATATATATATATATATATATATTGAATGTATTATGAAGAGTCAAGAAGAGACTTATCTATTCCAACTGTTTGTAAATAAACATTTATGAAGGAATTCAAAACAACAATTTACTTTCTTTAAAAGGAAGTGACTATTTAAGCAACGTACGCATTGAACATATACAAATTATTTCGAATACAATGATATATATATATATATATATATATATATATATATATATGTATATGTATATGTGTGTGTGTATCACTTTCTTTCAAACAAAGAAGGACATGGACTATGAAGAATAACACAAAATCACAAAATATATGTGCTTCTTAATTGGTGACAAAGTCAAATTCGTAGAATGAAACGAACCTTCCAATGCATCTATTTGTCACAAATACCTTTGGGATCATCATCTTTTACCATGGAAATTGCTGTTTGTAGAAAATGCCGATATGATTTACTCAGGCAAAAAAACAAAAAAACAAACATTTTAAGTACCATAATATATGCAAGTCTTACGATTATTATGAGATGGATCTATTTTCGTTCTCCCCCTCTTTGACGAAATTAGTCATCGAACTCTGAATACGTCAAGCATAAAATATTTTGATAGTATTTAAACGTGTGCAGATGAAAATAAACGAACTCTCCACTTAACATGCCTGTGTTTAGTCTAGCTAATATGTATATTTCTTGTTAAATATTATATATATATATATATATATATATATATATATATATATATATATATATATATATATATATATATATATTAAATTTTTTGAAGAACTTGGTAATCCGTATGGGTAAACCCAAGGAGGATGAAATCCTGAGAGCTCAATGTAAATACACAGCTAATATTTACTCTATTTTAATTAAACCTAAACTTTAAGAAAGATTACCCATATAAAAATAATTACGAATTGCATTCATGAATTAGATTTAAAGATGTCACCGTAACTATTTTTTTCAATATTAAAAAAGTACGATCGGTCGGGTAAACAAACTGTTATAATTCAAAATATTTTTTAATATGTTCTGTATAAATGTGTTAATAAATATAGAATTTAACTTATATTAAATCCCTAAACTATATGGTTTAATAGAATTAAATATTTAAATTGATAGCAAACATCAAATTAATTTATTCGATTTTTTAGACATATTAATTAGTATCAAGCATTAAAATCTATTCTTTACATAAATTGCTAAAAACCCATTACAGCATCTTACTTTTTACTTCCCTCCCCCTCTTCTTTCTTTTTCTTTTTTCTTTTTTCTTTTTTCTCATTTCCCCTCCCGTCTAAATAGGTCAAGGTCTAGTCACTCCTCCTCCGCCAATACAAAGTATACTTGAGAGAGATATGAAATTAATCCCTCCCTATACTCTACCATGTCTCTTTAACTACTCCTTTTACACTGTCTGTTAAATTACAAAAAGTTACACTACCCATCAATTTTAATTTCATTTTTCGTTTCATTTCAATTTTGGAAGTGCTATCTGATGATCCGGCGTCCTTTAAAAGGGCTCTGGTGAAATAAATTATTATAATGGTACCTTAATATTGTCTGTTTTTCTTTTAAATATATTATATTTATGTATAGCTGTGTGTGTATATATAGAAGCTTAATTCATATCTCCACACAACGTAATATAAGATCATATTTGCAGTGATAAATAAAAATAAGATTAACAAATATGTTTTATCTATACCAGTCGCCCGTAAATCCCATACAAATTACTAACGTTGAAAACATAGATATTTAACAAAGAGTCTCTTAAAATATTATAAATTCTCGAATGTATTATCCCTAGATATATTTGGTTCATATGTCTTCCTTACTTTACTGTTATGTACGATGCTTAATAGTCGATTACATCTTTTCATTAAGCGACAACTTCGAATCCAATTTTATGGATCATAACGTATTTTATGTCTGGATTGAAGGATATATTCGAGTAACTATGATTGGTAGACACATTTCATTTTCTCTGATAGGTCTCTTCAAGGCCAAAAATAATCACAGCTGTCTTTAAAATCCTGTCCATTATACCGCTAAGCAAATTCTTGTATTATTTCTATCACTTGTTCTTAACTTACTTGAAATAAACGTCAATGTAATATATTTCTACGATGTATAATCTGGATATCATCAGGTGTACATTGATATACTGATATGGGATATCTATCTGTTGTTGCGATATCTCCTCCGTGTGATATTAGGTATTGTACGTTCCTACCCAACATTTACCCCTACCCAACAGATCCAAATATTGAACTCATGCCCACTAGACAGCAACACATGTGTAACCACCACCACCGATATCCACTAAGCCTACCGATTACGTAATTACAATTTATCATCCAACGAGTAATCACTACAAGATAACCTAATCAATATCACAGTAAACATTTAGATACCAAATTTACAATTTCTGTTTAATGAGTGGGTCTGTAAAGACTTAATATATAAAGTTGTGATAATTATTATATTATGTATGATTAGGTTTAATTTTCATGTCATAGGATTACGAAAATGAAATATTTTTTCTGATACAATTAAAGGCTGTATTTAAAATTCGGTTTTTAAAACAGAATATTTTATGCATATAACTCAATAGATCACTTGTAGCACGATCGATCGCGAATCCTGTGATGCACCAGGTTCGTAGAGGCAACAAATATACTGCCCCCGCAGTAGAAGTAGTGTTTCTTGAGGGAGCCCAACACTTCTCAGCCTTGTTTGAATTCAGTTTCCATTTATACGACCGATTTGCCCCAAAGGCTATAGGAGTCAGTCTCGTCAGCTATTGCCCATAGCTGGAAGGTGCAGAAGAAGTTAATTCATAACTTAAACAAAGTCGTCAGCAAATAAGTGTATATCGTGGATCTGACTGGAATTGAACTTGTCGCAAAACGAGCCATTACTCTACTACTCACACTCTATGATTCTCCATTCTCCATATATATATATATATATATATATATATATATATATATATATATATATATGCACACACACACATACACACACAAACGATTTATGTATGTAGTGGCAGTAGGTAGAAGAGTATATTTATTGCTCAAATGCAGCACATTATTATCAAGTTTGACGGACAACACTGGTCTTCACCCCCCCCCCTAAATTTCCACGCGCAATCCCTGTAAACCGCTTCAGAAGCGAGATAAATAACTAGGGTAGTCTTTGCACTGCACTACTGGGTGGATGATTTATGCAAACGGATATATATATATATATATATATATATATATATATATATGTGTGTGTGTGTGTATATACTCACACACACACACACACATATATATATATATATATATATATATATAAATATATAAAATGAACACTGAAGTCAACACTCAAAGGCGACAGACTGTTTCATTCTAGATGCAATAATTAGTCCTGATGATCGCATCTAGTAAAAAAAACAGTCTAACGCTTCTGAGTGTTAGGCAAATATTCACTTTTATATTTGCACAAACTCTATCCGTGATATTGAGCACTTTATTCCATGAAGATACCACTAGCACGAGATGTTCACTTTTACGAGATGTTCACTTTTTTATATATATATATATATATATATATATATATATATATATATATATATATATATATATATATATATATATATGTTATGGGATCTCACCCATGAAAGCAAAATGGACTATTCCATACGTAATAAATACTGCTCCTCAAGAGGAAACAGGGGCTTCAGTCCGAAGTCGGGCGAACGCCGGACCAGCTGATCGGTTGAACTCTCTGCCTTCAGGCGAGGAGGAACCCGAACGAGGCTACGCCGAAGGGCAGAGTCTCTTTGGGGGAGGAAAACCGACCCTGAACCCGTTTATACGAGTTCAAAGGGCATATTTTTGGCCGAGCGCACGGGCTCGCAGATCCCACGTTAAACCGGCATTGTGCCACATGAAGCCCTCGTGTGGGGGCAACTAAATAACGTTCAGTCTGAAGTTTGGAGTGAAGTCCGTCAGGAGTCTGTCAGTCAGAGCGAGCGTGTCAATCAGTCGAGTCAGAGGCAGTCCGAAACAGAGTCGCGTTCAGACCATTACTATTAAACCAGATTGTTCGTACTAACACTTTCTACTTCTCTGTATATATTCTTGTTTGTAATATATCTGTGTTATTCCATATACGTGTTCGAGTTATTTATTGGTTCTGCCTTGGACTATCACGGTGGTTCCAGGGACAGGACCATAACAACCATAATATATATATATATATATATATATATATATATATATATAATTTCACTTTGAACTTAAAACGAAGTCGCAACAGTAATCATCGTCAGGCCACACACACACACACACACACACACACATATATATATATATATATATATATATATATATATATATATATATGTGTGTGTGTGTGTGTGTTTGTGTGTGTTTATATTTTATTAAGCACCCTCACTGATATCAATAACTTATATATATATATATATATATGTGTGTGTGTGTGTGTGTGTGTGTGTGTGTATGAAAATATATTTTTACTATATACACTCAAATATATATATATATATATATATATATATATATATATATATATATATATATATATTTAAATATATATGTGCATGTGTATATGTGTTTGTGTGTGTGTATGTGTATATAGAGAAATCTGTCGGAAAATACATTGAAAATTCAAATTTGATTTATGTTCCTATTCAAATAATTTTGCCCAAGAAAGGCATTAAATTCACTAAGACGCAACGATATGCTAATTGAGAAAGAATTGGATAACATTAAACATTACTGTGTAAGATAACAATAATAAAACTGTAAACTTATATACTGTGATTAAATTAATAAATCTTTGTAACTTAGAGTAAAGTTATCAAATCTCACGTGCCACTTATTGTGAGAGGCAGAAGCTATTGAAACATATATGGATAATAATGTGTGATGAAATGCATCATATATATTTTGCATATTCATTGGGATGAGCTTTAATTAAGATCATGCTGATCTTTTTCTCATTGTTCCTCTGTGATTGCTTCAAAATTACATAAATTGAAATAATCGATATTTACTATTTTACATGGAAATCATAGAACAAGTTTGTCTACTCAACATTGAATTCTCTTTCTTGTTCGTAAATGTTTATTTCTACAATTTGTGGTTTTCTTCAAATTCCACTGTTGCGTATAGTTTTCAATATAAATATCTATCCATCTAAATCATATTTACGACATTTTACAGCTTCAATCTCGCAATTCAGCTTTACTTTTTTTTATCTCGCATAACTATAATTATCCCATTCGTCAATGCATAGAATATTGTTGCCACATATGGTTCGGTTACGTTTCTGTTTAACTTGAGCTCCTTTAAAAATCCAAAGAAGAATCAGCGATATTATTTGTTCTGACCTGACGGCATGGCTACAGTCTCTTTCTCGCCGCCTTCATTTTTTTTTTCTGACTATGTTTTTTCCATTAATAATTCTATAATAAGTTTTTAGGTGATTTTCTCACTATGGTACGTAGTCGTTCTGAATTTAAGCATAGTCCTAGACAAGTGTCGTGGACTCATCAATTTACATTTGAGCGGGCTATATGTAGCCGTATGCTCTGTGCTTTCATTTAATTACACGAACTTATAGCTGATGGAACTCACTTTCACACAAATTTAAATATTTAAATGCTATGAATATTGCCATCTATTCTACACCTGATTAAGCTTTTCTCTTCAGGCTCCTTATTAATGCGCTTTTCCCTAATTCTTTCACGCCATGAAACCATTTGTGCCTTAGTGGTTTTAATTTATCGCATGGGATGATAACGATTAAAAAAATGATATCTGGAAATTTAGTAAAATTTGATCCGTTTGTTTTTATCACATCAGAAATAGACATATGTTTTTATTAATGGCACCGATTGATAAATTAACCTAATATAATTATAAGAGATACAATGCTTATTTAATATATTACTTATAAAGGCGCACGTCAGGCCAAAAGACTCATTTGAAATTTTCTGATCAAACCGAGGTCTTGAAACCTCTGGAGCGAACCTCAAATATATATTTAAAATATTGCTGTTATCATGATTTTTATTTGTGTTCTTTACGAAAGCAGACTGACGTAACATGAGACGGAATCTGTGAATTGTTACAGAGGAAAGATTGACGCTGTAAATTCTCGAAGGATATCGGATATGTATTTGTTTATTTAATAAGTAATAAATCACAAATGATGATTTCAGTCATAGCTTCATAATTGCCTCTTCAACAATTTACCTGTGAATGAGAAATAGCCATAAGGACAAAGCCTAAAACAATTAAGATGAAAAGTCTAATTTGAAGACGGTTTACATGTGTCAGAAAGAAGCATACAGAACATTTCAAATGTCTAAAGATTCAAATGAAGAAATACATTTACCAAAACTCACTCACTGTTCCGTGGAATTTGTGCAGGTGGTAAGCCAAATATACCTAGCATTTAAAAATTCTTTTTCGGCGGTAGATTTAACAGCGAGGCTGTTTGTAGTTAATTACATAAGTGAAACAATAAACAGAATTTTTAACACAAAAATGTGCTCTAATCTTTCAACAACTTGTCCATCTAAAACTATTCAGTTAGTAAATAGCTGTTAACAGATTTAGGTCAAAGCAATACATTCTTCAGGGAAACTAAGAAAGCATATCTGCGAAACTTTATGATCAGATATTCTATTTCATTTTCTCTATAAAATCTAAAATTCTTCCATTTGTTTCAGTTTGTTCTTTGCAATAAGAAAGAAATTACAATGATTATTTTATGTTTTTGGATTGTCCATTTCTTATGAAAAATGTGTATATAAAGAAGTAACCACAGTTTTGATTGGTGGATTCGTCCAGTATCATGGTGCAAATCTGAAAGATTGTTTTAATATAATAGACTATAAGAGAATGTTAATTAAATTAATTTTAAATCACCTTCCTACATCATATGGTATATCGTCGAAATACAATTACTTCTGATGACATAATATATAAAATAACGAATGGGAAAATTCCTGGTTCATAACTGTAAATAGACAAAAGCAAGGCGTGAATTTTGACCCAACGAATCATTATTAGATGGTATTCATAATATATAAAATATATTATCATGGATATAGGCATACAAGGACGCATCTTCTGGTGTACCAAATACATATTCCGGTACTAGTCAATATCTTTTTCTGTTTTCTATCTTGCAGTTATTATACAGTACCTTAGTTATTGTTTGATTATATTTCTCGTCTTCATAATCATTTTTATACTTGGGTTTTCATCTTCATAACTATTGCAGATGCCATGTATATTGGGTCAGATGCATATTATATGTATGTTTTTTATAACCAAAATCAGTCTCTATTCCTGCTAGCCAAGAAATGAATTGATGCGGGCTGATATTCTAATTTTGTATGTTTCGGAAGATGAATGTACTGAAAAAGAGCAATAAAATAAACACAACTAGACAAGTCTGACTGGATAGAGGACATTGGGAAAACAAATACATTTTAGTAGAAGGAAAACATATTTAGGAAAGAGAATGAGACATACCTTCAAGCCAGAATACGTTTTTAAAAAAACATATAAAAATAATGTGATCTATGTACATTGCAACTGATGTTGATTCTATGGTAAAAGCCCGAAAGCTTACTCATTTCCAAGTTTACATTATAATTACACTGTAGAGATGTTAATGTAGAATGTATAGCCTCCAGCAATTATGGTTGGAAATTGTGGGAAAAAGAGAAAAAGAAAGACACCTGTCGTACTAGTGTAGTTCTCGCGAAGTCAATTGACAAAATCGTGAAACAAAAGGAAGAAGGAAAATACGAAAATAAATGGCAGGACGTATTAGGATGCTGCAGATGGAGAAAGTGAAGAAAATAGAAAAGAAAAGAGCAAACCCAGAATGGTAACGATTGCAATCATTTCAGATTTAGAAAATGTTGCAAGTGTTTCTAACTAAGAAAACAATCTGATACTAATCTATTAGTAAAACCGGCGAAGTGGCATTAATAATGATGCTTTAAATGATATCATTGAACCTGAAAGCTATTATAAGCTTTTCAATATTCATTTCTGTAGCAGAATTTGGTGATGGCATATTTTTGCAAGGCACATTAAACAAGAACTTTCAATTTACTAGATGAATTTGACAAAGTAACTATTATATACTTGCGTTATATACTGTCACACTAATGGCTTCAAACTTTTGTTATTATCACGACAGTAATAATGCAATTAATGATGAATCCTCAACCAAATTAGAGAGAATGAAGAGAATGAATCCTTAGAAGAGTAATCATCAAATCATTTAGTATAATATAGGGCGAGTGATGAACAAGTGTATTCAGTAAATGCAAATTGCAGTATTTTTACCTCTACTAAAAGCAATGCGTCACAATTTTGGTGACATAATAATTCAATACATGTGCTGGCCAATGTGTACTAGGATTCAGTAGTAAGTATAAATGATCGGTTCTAAAATTAAGAATTAGTAGATTTCCAATTTTTTATTTTTTTTTATTTTTAGTACTGCAGAGTTATTCCTTCTAGAGGTTAGCATAACACCATTCTGATGACAGGCAAAACACGTTCTCTGTGGCTATTAAATATAAGTAGTTTGTTTTGAAATAAATATTATTTACCAGCCAATTCTTGCCCAGTTATCCCCCTGTTCAAGAGCAGTTGATACTTTTACTTTGTCGGTTATGTCGGATTTGGCACTGAAGGAGGGGTAATTACACGTGTCATCTACGTTGATACCTAGATGCGAAATGGTGGCATTGAGAACGTTGATTTTAAAGGTCAGAAACAGCGTAGATCTGAGTACAGATGTATGCATGTACCCTGAATTAATACGAAATGAGCGAACATTATGTGAATTCAACTCGACCTTAATTGCACGATTTCATAGAAGCATTTGTATAAAGATAGATATTCGTCCAAATTCACTATAGTACTTGCGATTGTGGCACGAGAAGAGACTACCACCGATAATTAGATAATGGACACTGTCAGATACCCGATCGATATGCATCTCACGACGGCCGGGAAACACAGCAGCCCAAACCGTGAGATAACAATAAAAAAGACGAGGACAATAGTCCGCAAGAATATATTTTAAATCCTGCTAAATAGCCAAGTATATTTCCACTGAACATTAGTGTTAATTTTTCTTAGATATAAATGACACATGTCGAAGAAATCATTGTCTAACAATTAGAATTATATGGAATTTTCTCAAAATATACATAATTTGTATACTTTACTTTGGGTTTTTATATATGTAAATTGTATCTAATCGTCTGAATATTATTAGACTTCAAATACTATTAAAGCTCTTTAAATGTCATTATAAATCAACTGACTTCTAGTCATTTCTATCTGGATTCTGGTCTGACGAATGTTGATATTTACATTCGGTTTAATGTACTTATCTTTGTTGGTATTAATACAAGGTTTTGCTCGTTCGCTTTGTCAGTAGTCTATCAAAATGCATCGTTTTTAGATTTATGAATACAGGGTGAGATTTTTTCGTTTCGTGGGCATCTGGAATTATTCTTACTTGGAACAACACGTTTATTGCTTGCTCTGTTTCGAATGAGACTCTATATGTAACTACACGAGAGTAGGATTGAACCCATGATAAATATGACACTATATCAACGAACAATCACCTTAATACACTCTGTTATTTTTTCGAGTGTGTAAAACATTGGTTCATGAATTTGCTGAGTTGAAATGTGAGTTAAATCAAATTAGTTATTATTACACACTTATACGCATTGGAAACACGGCGACGAATATCTGAGCAGTACTAAATAAGGACAAAATACAAATTCTAGTCATGGTGGACGGAACCAGAATAATCTGTCACAGTAGATTAAATAATTTATGAGGGTTAACCGGATCTACACAGACCTGATGAAAGACGTAAGTCACAATGGCCGAAACGC
This sequence comes from Acanthosepion pharaonis, assembly GCA_903632075.3. Taxonomy (NCBI): domain Eukaryota; kingdom Metazoa; phylum Mollusca; class Cephalopoda; order Sepiida; family Sepiidae; genus Acanthosepion; species Acanthosepion pharaonis. The sequence continues at coordinate 333,370 of CAHIKZ030001760.1, read as the reverse complement.
TGTGACAAGAAAGATGAAGACACTGGACAGAAGTCAAATAATGCAAATAATGACTACTAGTAACTTTGGGAAATGTTGTGAAATTCGAAATTGAATTTTCTACCTGGATACAAATTTTTCCTCTTTAAAAATATTTGTTTCAAAATTGGCTTCCATAATTGAGCTATTTATAAGGTTTCTTTATCTTACTGGTCCTGATAATTATCATTACGCGGATCAGCTGTTGAAGTCACAATGTACCGTAAAATGAGGCTTAATATATTCAGATAATAAAACATTTTTAAACTCTTTTCTATGCATTATCTTTTAATTGTGTATAATACATCGTCTTATAATTCGTTTAAAATTGGATTAATTTAACTACTTTTGTGGTTTATATATTTTCACTAAACTTAATGTGTTAAAAATAGTTTCAGGTCATTATTTCTTAGTGGCTGTGTATTTTTCCTCAGACTTGAGGCTGACCTTTAAGGTTAGATTCTAGACTAAATAAGGATGTCGATTTTGATTGGTTGTGCCGAACATGGGAATGTTAGAGAGATAGAAAGTGTTTTCAAGGAGTTAAAATTTACGCGTCGAAGAATGCAGACGGATTGCTTTCGTGAGCTCGAAATGCTTCCTAATAGGTGGAGATAGCAATCCCACTGGCTATTTTAAAATGTACAAGTTGACGTGTCTAATAAAATAGATAAGTTTAAGAATTCCTTTTGTAGAAGTTCACATTTTACCTTCGAACAAATCAACTAGCGATCACACGTCTGGGAGAAGACGGACAAGATAGAAGAATGCAGCTTTTTTTTAATGGAATCGATCCCTTCAATCAAAAGTCCTCCCTAAAAGAGAGAATGGTATACAGCAAATGTGACTTCAGAATTTATTCTTTACTTAAAGACTAGGGAGTTTCATTTCAAAATTTATGTGTCTTCTGCGTATCCAATTCAAGGTTGTTGTGTTGTGGATAGGAGTAATTTATAATTCCCCCTGTAGTGTTGTCTCTGTGATACATTTACTTCGATTTAACATGTTTATCTTTTATTACGATATGTAAAAAAAATCCCTTGGTATTCTCACCAAAATTCTGGGTGTATTTAACAGATTCCAATTTGGATCCTGTCCCCCAAATTTAATATATAATTATTTTAAAACTTCCTGTGGCATAATCATTCACTGAATTTGTTGTAAATTTTATCTAGCTGAAGACATATTAGGCATGATATGAGGCCATCAAAATATTTTACGTTAAAAGCAACTCTGCGTGAATTAACATTGCAAGCTTTAGCTTGGACAGAGGGGAAAAACAAACAACGTAATACGATACTAATCACTCAGTGTTCATGGAAACATTACAGAAAAGAATGTTTCTCCATAACAAGAATAAATATAACCGAAAATGTACCTCCTGCAGTCCGAAATATTTGTCGCCATAGTAGCACAAAGAGGGTGAATTCCCGCAGTAATTTCATTGAAATTCATATTTTACATACAAACTTTATCCACATATTAATCTACTCCCAGGCTTTTTCCCCTGTTTCAGCATTCCTAACAGAATTATTACTCTCCCAAACAAAAGTACGCAACTGCATCAAGAAACCAATAGAAAATTGTTGAATCCGTCAACTCAACAATAAAAAAAAATATTTCTTAACATGACAAAACTTGACGAAATTTGCAGTTGACAACATTTTCTAAATTCTTCCAGTTGCTAAGAACATTTTGTTTTGTTATTATTAGTTAATTTGTTTTAAAAAATCAATTTCGCTTTTTGCTTTGAAAAATTCCACATTGGACGAAACGTGTCGGCTAATATTACAGTTTCCTAATGTCTTTTACATTTATAAATAAACAACTTTGACAGAGATTATTACAGATTATTATTTTCGGTACAAAGTCATATACCAGGAGGACAATAACTGGAACCTGCGGTTTTATATATGTAACTGCAGTGATCTTACGATATTTTTTCATTGTCGGAGGATATGTCAGCTATAGGCTAAATTCACAACACTCCCCCCATATATATATATATATATATATATATATATATATATATATATATATATATATATATTAATGAATAGACATACCCCACGCCTTTTGCACGACTCGGAGTTACATTTCACACATAGTCTTCAGGTGCTGAGGATATACTGACCGTTATTCTTCCATTTACTTATTAACTTATTTATATAAAAATTTAATATCTATTACGCATATGGATATGGGGATAGGCAATGACCTATCAAGCCAGCATTATCAAGCCACGACCTATAATTTAAAATGTTAAGTACTGTTATTTAAGTATTGAATCATATCTTTCATAATTTGAAATTGGAATATGAACACAGACGCCGAATATTAATCGTTATCCATTTCAAGAACCTTTTTTAATATAGTCAATACCATTATTAAAACAACACATAAATGATAGGCAAGTGAAATGTCCATCAACTGCAGTTAATGGTGAATGGCCTAAACCTTCTTTGCATGGAAAAGTAATCCATACGTTTTAAAATCTAGGAACCTTTTATTTCGGGAGATTGTTCCCTTCCCTTAAATTATACTCTTCTACTAAATTTGTAATCAGATTTGATTGAACAATAACTTACAATCAGTGTATAATTTGATTCAATAAAGATATAATTAGAGTAATTTCTCCGAAGCAACGATTTCTGAAGACTGATAACTGCAAGTATCTATGCTCTAAACTCTATCATTCGGCCTTCGTCTCACCTGTCATCTGGATCTTAAATTGTCGCATTTACACCTCCATATTCCAGACTAGATGCCATACCTAAAAGCAGTAGTATTATATACCTGAATTATATCATTTCTCATAAAAATCTATTGTATTTTGTCAATTGAGCCTCAGTTTTCCTACTTTGCTATTATGGAAAATGCAAACGTTTCAATTAATTTTATGTTGACTAATCGTATGTCTAATAATTTACATACGGTTTAAAGTTCACTAAATTATATGAACGACCGAAACATGATTTTTTTTCCAATTTTCACTTATCACCGATATGATGAACTTATTGTTTCTTTGTTTATTTTCATCGATGATTACAAAAACTCATTATTTGTTTACTCTTTCCTGCTATTGTGTTTTGATTGGTTTTGTTTTCTCAGCAGCCCGCATGTTATGAAAATATTTCTTCTATAGTGAACTCAGTTTTCTCTAAGCTCACTAAAATATAAATATTTTCTAATTTGTATCGAAATATGTTAAAAATAGAAATGATTCATTCTACATGGGTCCTTTTGCCTTGCTCTATTTTTTTTACAAGAATCAAATCCAATGAACAAATATATATATATATATATATATATATATAAAATATATATATAACATTCAATTCAATTCAACACTCAGAGGCGATAGGCTGTTTTATGCTAGACTCAATCGCCGGGGGGGTATGAGGATTGCCTCCAGCATGAAAAGACCTGTCGCCTCTGAATGTTGGCTTTAATGTTCACTTTTATATTTATATTTACATACGCTGTATCTCCGATATTGAGCATTTTATTCCATAAATTTAGCACACCTTAAAAGACATTTCATCATATATATATATATATATATATATATATATATATATATATATATGTGTGTGTGTGTGTGTGTTTGCTTATTGACAGTTATCTTTTTAAATAGAAACAATAACTTATTATATAACCTACGCTAGAGTAGCGCATGTCGCCAAAGAGTCTAAGAGAACTTATTCTTCTTGAAATCTACCAATCTATATTCATTCCTATAGTTTTTCTTTGCTCTTTTTAATAATTACCCATTCTGTATCTAAATTTTTATTGCAGCTTTCATTTGTCATTGTAATTTCCTATGCGCAACTGTATATTTAAAATACTTATAATGCAACTGTTCTGTAATTGATTTCAGTTGAATGCATGTGGAAAGAAACTGATTTGACGAAGTTCTCAAGAAACATGTAATTTTCCCGACTCCAATGAGTCTATTGTTAACAGTTTGTTGTTCATGTATCCTAACATTGTTTGTAAATGATTTACAAGAGCGTGGCATAGATTACGCGTGCGAGCGAGAAAGAGAGAAAGGATATAGAAACAGAGAAAAAATAAAATATATCACTGGAACACATATACAAAAAATCAAATGTTATAAGGCCTGGTGAAAAGGCATCTATTCAATGCTGCGGTTTTTCCTAATTCACCTATTCGACAAGATTTCATCAATGCAAGCCGTCATATTATAAATGCCGTGTAAAGCCGGACGCAATCGATAAAGTCTTGATACTTACTATGAACGTGAATTATCTGAAATTCTTATTGACAATTACGATAAAAACTGGAAAACATGGGCACAGAAAATCTACTTAACATTCAGAACTATTGCTGGTTTTTCACTAATCATGACTGGTACGTTACATATGGTGCATGATAGATGGCCAAAAAAATCTTTCAGTGTTGTATACCATTGGATATTTATTAAAATCATAAAGAATCATTAAACAATTTTTTTTGTAGTTTTTTTTTTTTAAAGCAAGATTTCTCCTTTTCCTTTTACCAACTTTAAAAAGATATTTAAATCAATGTTTCTTTGGTATATGCATGGTCTCTCAGAGAAAGTTAAGATCACGTTGTGTAAACTCTCTCTAGGAATGGCGGTTTGACTGGAATATATTAAATTCGGAGTCCTATTTAGAATTATTTATGTCACACTGTTTAGCGAGATCAAAATCTCCGATGGCAAAGATCGGTATTATGATGTTTGTGACTTGTTCTCAATGTTTAGCACGACGTAGATTATAATTTTCTTTTTGTTTTCCTGAGAACTATGTTTCTGTGAGCAATGACGAATATAACACGTCAAGGAGGTTTGTTTTCTCGGAGATAGGTTTTAGGCTATTTGATGCAGTTATCTTAAAAGTACGCATTTTTTTTGTTGTTGTTTTGTTTTCGCAGAGCCACCGGGCAGACTTGCTAACTTTGATATTAGCAAATAAATCACATGTGTCTCTCTATTAGATTAAGCGCGATATTCAGCAGAGTGCAATCTGACAGATTTCTGTGAATCAAGTCGTTCCTCAGAATGTCTTATTGGGGAGCTTTAGCGAGTGATTAGAATTGATTTAAATCAAAATTGAAAATATGGTTGCTAATATCTGGACTAAATCGAGAGGACGAAATATGTTCTATGGACTTGGATTAATATAGTCAGAGCGTATTGATTTGGGGAACACCAGCACTAGCTGATTTAATTAATAGATTCCATTTTTATAACCTGAGGCATTATTTGCGGCCAGGAGGTACACAGGCCTGTAAGATAGAAAATGGACAACGGGTTAAATTTACAACAATACCATATGTCAAATTTCATACACACTCAAAGAAATATATAAAAATATGTTTTCATACACAAATCAATATATCCTGATATTAAGAAAGCAGCAATCTGATCCATCTGGTCTAGTGCTCCTTCTACATATTTGAGATTCATGATAAAATCCAAAGTATAATCTGCCATTTTATTTGACCTCTTGGCTACAGTCAGTAGCCCACCGCCTCAAAGTACCGTCTCTATTTCTTTCCCACAAATACACTCATTTTAATTGTTTTTATGATCTTTCTTCTGTGTTGCCTAGTCGTTACTAATTCAAGCACAGTGCTAGATTGGCAGTAAGTTCTCATCAATTTACAGTTGGAATTGATATATATATATATATATAACCATACGTTTTATATAATTCCTTTCTTCTACTGTACTTCTCGCCTTGTGAAATCTATTATAGAGGAGGTCTCAGCGTACTTCCTGTACTTTGCTATTGCTCTGTCAAATAGCAACATCAGAGGAGAATGGGAGTATTATTCGATTGGTCTCAAGTGTTACCGTTCTATGTATGAGCATTTAATAAAGCTAGTCTTCTGTTCCTTCAATATTCTCTCTACCGCCTTTATATTTCTCGTCTATTTTGAACAAAAACAAAAAAAAAATTATCAAGTTCTCTTCAGGCTTCTTGCTTTCCAGTCAACTTTGATCTTCAAAGCTGTAAGTGGACAACAATCGTTATTTTCTCTCTCCTTGTCCATAGATTTTTCTCTCTCCGAAATAGTGATTTTCTTCTCATAATCTCTAACACTCAATCATCCCTTGCGTCTTAATGACTTTATTGACTTGCTTCGTGTGGAATGTTTAAAAAAAATGACCTAATGAACATTGACATTTACCGTGTTTGTCTAATATGAAAAAAATGTTATCTAAAGTCAGTTTGCTGTTCAAATTAATACTTTATTCTAACATGAACTTTATTTCAAGACTCAATGAAACTATAAACTTTTCATTAAAAGGAAACATGTATCATTTAACCAGAACTACGATCTGTCCAGCATAGATATACGTTTGAATTGCCCAGCCGATTGTAAGAATAGAATGGTAAGGCGTATCGGCTAGACAAAAATTCGACTTTGTAAAATTGCGCGCGTACTCACAAACTCACACACACACACACACACACACACACACACACACACACACACACACACATATATATATATATATATATATATATATATATATATATATATATTGTTATACTTTTTATATACATACAGATATGTAAGTGAATACTCTGTTTACAATAAAAAGTAATAACATTTACTAGCCTAAACGTCCGAGAAATTTTCATAGATAACGTGTCCTCCGATAGAAATCAAACTTGTATCCTACCATGAAAAGGACATATAAGCTGATGTGTTACGCCACTGTAGCTATACTGAAGCATTTGTTTAGCAGAGGCGATTTTACTGCTTTAAACTAAAATTATCCATGATTTCCTTCGAACGTACATATCTGCTCGAAGCGTATCTATACGTAAACAAATGACGTCACACACAACGAAATGGACAAAGTCCGACAACTATTTTAATATATGTCATTGTTATACATTATTTATAGAGATTAAATATATTAAAATATATTAAAACTGAATAAGCGCTATAATCAAATATTTCCCACACTCAAATAATCACATACAGCTGCACGGTTTACTTTGGTTGTGGAAGAAAGTTTTTTTCTCGCATATGGAACATTTCTTTATCATGTTCCCAATGCCAATGTTTATATGATTTCAACGAGATTGACTATATTGGAACTGTTTCAATAAGTTTATTTTTCTGTCTTGTGTATGAAATCAGGATTCTGTATCCCTTCATGATGATCCTGTCATTCACAAGGAGTTCATCACAGTAGGAGCAATAGGTATGTAGGTGGTGTGAAAATTCTTTGATTGAATATTGACAGCAAGTTACTATAACTCCCGTTAAGATTGTTTTACCTTGTTTCCATTTCTAAGTCTCTCAATCTATAATGGTTGAAACGCAAAAATCAGTTCTATTGTTCACTTTGATTGTGCCATTGTTTCTGTTATTGGGTAGTCGATGGTGTTTCTTGTATTGTAATCTTTTTACTGGTATATAATCTACATGCTTTTTGCATATCTGTAGTTTGTGTAAAATGAATTATAGTTTTGTGGAGTGCACTGGTCAACCATTTCTGTAATATTATAATCAGTGACTTGTGATCGATTAGCCGTTTGAACTGACGGTCATAAACGTATGTGCGGGACTATTGGACGCCCAAACACAATTTCCAGGAGTTTTCTTTCTTTGCAAGCATAGCGTTCTGATGCATAGACAATCGATTTGTCATCATGTGTCAGAGGATCTCTAAGTCTTTTGAGGCTTGCAGTGGTTGACATCTTGCTTGTGAAAAAGAGAGATCCTCAAAGCGTTGAGTGTGATGTTCTTACCAGAAAATTTTTTTCATATTTGGCATAGACTCCAGAAGCATCGGCAAAACCTATAGCACAATTGACTTGTTACAGGACATTATTGCTTATGGCTATATAAAGATGAAACACTGATTCTTGTTCGATCAATTAAGTTAAGCAATGTCGACAAGGATTAGTACCTAGATATAAGAACACTTGGGAATACTATGTCCTGTAAACTTGGAATTGGAGTAATTAATAAAGTCTTGAAATGTGATCTGAATTCAAATTACAGCCGGTTCAGTTATATTCACTTACGCTCAAATACACTTGCTAAACCTATTCTCTTGCCATCTACGACTCAAAAAGTTTAATTTACATCGGAAAATAATTATGATACGTTAAAAATATTTGATGGCATTAAATAAGCTACAAAGTGATGATAAGCTGTAAAAAACAAATCAGCTCATTCAGAATGGGATCCAGCTTCATTTTGAATATAACCTGAGGCACCTTCAATCCAAATGCTAATCTATGTAAGTGGTATCTGCCAAATTCTGATTCAAATGAGGTCAGATGTTAGGATTATTTACCCAAATGAACGGAAAATAAGCAGCCTTGGCATCAAAGTTAAAAAAAATAGCACGGAAACACCTGTTATGATATGATTCTGTATTAATTATTTCTTGGAACAAACTGCGGAGCGTTGTCACTCGTAGTGTGTTATTTTGTTCTCCTGTGTCAATGATGTGCCGAATATACTGCTTGCATAATTTATTTGGTAATTTAAATTCTATAAAGTTATTGGCTTCGTCTCTATACTGAGAGAGAATATAGTTGTATATCATTAAGTGCGAAATAGATACATTTTTTTCTTTGTTTGGTGTGTTGAATACATCGTCCGTATTTAAAGGCTGTTAATAATAACGAAACAAAGAAGGACTTCTGAAAGCATCATTTGAGTGATGTGTGATGATGGTTTCAAGATTTTAGGCTAGAATTCTGTTGGATTATTTTGATAAGCCGGATGTAGCCCAGCGGTTTACTTTTTCAAATAAATTGCTGATGAAATTAATCCTGCAGTAAGCTCTACTACAGGATTAATTTCATGACAAATGGCATTATTTTTCCTCACTTAAAACAACATTAACCTTGGCGTTTTACACAGTGACATGGTCGTCATCAGGCTTTTTAAAGTTTTTATTTTGTCTTATAAGTTATTCTGCAGCTCCGTGTGTTCGGCTAAAATATGTAAGTTTTAAATTTGCATTTTTTTATCAGAAACTTATTAAAATTCCTGACTAAGTGTATTGACAATTATGAGTTTTATTATTCTCTCATATGCTTTTTTATATATCAATGGTCATTTCCGAGATTGCAGTTTGCATTTCTGCAAAGTTATCTAATGATTCTTCTATTCTCTGCCCAGACATGAATATTTTGGGATGACTGACCATGGGATTTTCTCATTGTTCTAATTGTTCGACATTTACTTAAAATTGTGTTCGATGAACGTTTTTCATTATCTTTTAGTGTCTAGCAGATGTACTGGATCAAACAATCATCTCAAACCTGGTGTAATATTTGGTTGAATTCTTATATATCTTCAGTTTTTCATATAATGAAATATAATTCCATCACTTATCTGAAAAGTATAAATGTCTCCGACTAATTTGGTTCTGACAAATTCTTAAAAGGTATTGCAACCTCATTGACCATGTCGGTATGTTCTCATTGCTTTTTGTCAGTAGAATTGATTGTTTGTGAGGATTTAACTAATGGGACAATAATAGTATTAGTGGTTCTAATAAGCAGAATGCATGTTTCTGTGAACACAAGGAAGACAGATAAGAGAAGCGATCACGTAAACTTAAAAAGAAATATTTGGAAATAGTTTATGGACAAAGCAACGAAAATTAACACAAACCTAGTTTTTTTTCCGTATGAGAGATGTATTCCTGTCGGAGAAATCTATCTAATAATTTACGGGGCAAATATTCCAGCTTTTTAGGTAAGTGGGATTTAGATTAAAATATTATTTTGATAAATATTATTGTCGATTTGTATTTTCTTCTGTTTTTGTCGCAAACTCGTGCTGTTTACATTTGCAGAAGACGGAATATTTATCTTTTTGTCGATATGTCGGGATTGATTGATAACAAAGTTATACGTTTATTATTTATTAATATTTCAGTAGTGGACATAATGCGTGTTTAACGTGGCTGCTTTGCGTCAAGTGCTATGCTTACATATTCATTCCACGCAAGGCTGGTTGTTTCAAACAAGAATTCCTGTAAATAATCAATAAATACCTGTTAAATACTATCGTCAATTTATGTATTAAATACAATAAATACTAATAAATAACAAGGTATACGGTATAGTTTTTGGTCAAATATATCTAATTTGTTGTCTGAAAAATATAACGTGACAAATATTTTTGATGTTCTATGCGGTTGAAATAGGAAATGTAATCTTTGTATTCATGAAATATGTATAATAAATGATACTTTTTACGTTGCAAAGTCTATGAATTTAGGAAGCAAATAGGTCCATTGGCAAAAATATATAGTTTCTCAGAAAAAATATTCTCATTATTAAATATATACCTAAGCATGTAATTATCAGGTTTCTTATTTATCCTGTCTTGGTATGGTGCACGCCGCAACCAAATTTGAATTTACATGTTTTCTGCAACATTAATCCTCCTAATAATACTCGCCGGAAATAAGGATTTATTGTCTTATCTATTCTGTTAATTATTATATAGAACAAGGGCAGACATCTATATTCTCCGCATTTGTCCGTTTTTTTGAGCATATATATATATATATATATATATATATATATATATATATATATATATATATATATATATATATATATATATATATATATATTGTTTTCGATGTAGATTTAGTACGGATAAAATGACAAACAATAAATAAAAAAACACCCGCACAAATTAAAACCACCTATATCTTCAGAGCTAATAACAAATGCCCTTTAAATAGCAATTGCTGACATATAATATAGTACAAAAAGCTACTGTAAAATCAGCAGGAGGTGATGATAAATATACATAGGAATAACTGAAGGACACTGGAGAAGAATAAAGCACGATAAAA